>PVKN010002755.1:0-40717 GCA_004027915.1 Capromys pilorides
AATTAAGGGTCCTCTTTGGGAGGAGTTTTGTTTTCTCTTTGTGTGACATGGAAAGTTGAACCCAGAAAAACTGAGCTCTATCGTTTCGTTGGAGTTTTGTTTGGTTTTATTTTGTTTTGGGGTTTGCTTGTTTGTTTTTTTGTTTGTTGAGACAGTTCTTAAGTTTTGTAAGCTGGCTTCAAATTTGTGATCCTCCTTTGTCACCCTTCCAAGTAACTGGGATTACCAACGTGTACCACCACATCTAGCTGCAAATTAAATCTTAAAAATTGAAAAGGAAACATGAAACTCATTATTTCCAGATAATGTGATTCTTTAGTACAAAACGTAAAGAACCAGCCCTATGTGGTGGTGCCTGCCCACAATCTCAGCTATTCAGAGGGCTATGGCAGAAAGATCTGTGCAAGTCAAGAGCAGAACTACATAGTGAGACCCTGTCACAAAAAGCGAAAGAAACATAGACATCACCATGTCATTCGTCAAGAAGCTAAATGTGCAGAATAGCACAGACCGGTGATCTGTTGCTCTGCAGCAATTGACCCCAAAGCATGGCAGCTTCAGTGCACACATGTGGTAGACCACACTCTACAGGCCTGACTTGCAGACACAGCCTGGCTGGAAACTCGATTAGAGCTCTGCAAGCTCCTGTCAGGGTGTTGGCTGGGACCATGGCTCTCTTGAAGGTTCAGCTGGGAAGGATGCTTGCTGCCCCTCTCGTGGCAGTCCATGGGTGGCTTGTGGAATGGCAGCTGGCAACCTCTGAGCAATCATTGCTGAGCAGGAAGGTGGGTCTCCTGCAGAAAGAAAGGAGACCATGAGCTGCAGGTGGGGATGGAACAAGAATCCAGATGTGTTGTGTACATGAGTCAAGTCCCCAAAGGGAGAGAATCATTATATGTTGCAGACATGGAGCACACAAAATTGGAGAAAGGCAGTTCAGGCATGAGCACGAGGCGCAGCCACTGGGAGGTGCTGGACCTCACTGCTAGTTAGCTGGGTGCAGTATGCAGCATGCAGCATGCAGCATTTGGTTGGCAGTCACAGCCAGAGAACGAGAGGGCAACATCAGGTGTTAAGCTACGGTCTGCAGCTTTGGAGAGTTGGGAGGAGCTGCTCTCCACCTGGAAAGTGACTGTGAGCAGGGCAGGGTGGCCCACACCTGTAGTCCTAGTCTCAGGAGGCTAAGGCAGGAGGATGGTTGTGAGAGTTCTAAGCCAGCTTGGGAAATTAACTATGTTTTAATGGGAATGCTTCTGATTATTTGAAATCCTTATTTTTATAGTACACTAAAAAAAAAAAAAAAACAGTGTGGGCTACAGAGTGAGCTCAAGGCCACTTGCATGGTGAGATCCTGTCTCAAAAAGTCCAAAAAAAAAAATTGGTGGCTGGTGTGTGTACAAAGGAATGTTTTGCAGCAGCAAGGCACAGCACAGCATTCCCTGGATATTAGCATCATGTGTGCCATTTCTTGGCGCTTGACTGCTTTGTGACTTGGTGACTTTGGTGCTTGATGGATTTTTTTTTTTTTTTTAATTTTATTTATTTATTTGTTTGCTTGTTGTGTTTGTTTGTTTCTTTATTTATTCATTTTGTGGCTGGCTCAGCCTGCCCTGGTGGTGGCGCTGGCGCAGCATGTGGTGCCGGGGATCGAACTGCAGTCCCCGCAGTTGCCTGAGCCCTCCTAAGCAGGCGCTTTAGACCACTGAACCATCTTGCTGGCCCCGCTTGATGGATTTTGATGCACAACTTTTGTCACAGTACTCACCATGTGACTAGTACTTGACAGTACGCCAGCTTGTCAGTGTTGATTGGTTCAAGACTCACTACCCAGTCCACACAAAGCTGGGCTGTATTTGGCATATTTGTTACACCTCTTGGAACCAATTTATGACCAATATCAAGATCCCACTGTGCTTAGATAAAATTAAGCCAGTTGTCATGTGTATTTTGTGTGATCGTATAGTAAAAATATAAAAAGGTGCCAAATTAGGCTGTTCCTGAGAGTAGGGCAGAGCAGGGAGGAGGTTTGGCTGTTGTGATCCAGCAGTGCTTCTGTTCACAAGACACTTGTTTATGGACAGTTTGGTTCACAAACAGAAGCATTTAGCAAAATTTTGTTTTTGTTTGTGAATTCTGCATCTAGTGATAAGCATGATCATGCCCATCTTCCCCCACGAACGTAGACTTTCCAGAATCCTGGAACAAATTAAGTTTGTGAACCAAGGTGCCCCTATATTTTATTATTTCTTTTTTTTTTTTTTCCATTTGTATATTTGGTACCGGGTTCTCACTACAGAAGTGAGCCTCCTGTTTTCAGCCTCCCCAGTCCTGGGATTACAGGGGTACGCTTCCACTCCCAGACTCTGTTGCCAGCCAGCATGCCCCAGGGGCATGGTCGGTGCAGAATGCAGGACCAGGAAGCGAACCCTGGTCTCTGTGCTTGCCCAAGCAGGCGATTTGTCTGCTGAGCTATCTCCCCGGCCCTATATTCTGTTATTTATAAAAAAGGAACATTCTGCAGCAGTGGTGGCAGTATACAAACATAGTTATTGGTGGTAATGAGTGATAATATTTTCTGAAACTTCCTCTTTTGTTTAGTTCTTCATAAATCAATGTCTTATTTCAGGCAATTTGCCTGTGTTAGATTAAGGTAGGTTATGGGAACAGAATTGAGTTTTAAAGCTTTGGTTGGTTCTTTCCAGATTGTGATGGCCCAGGCCTCTGAAGGCACCCCGAGGCCTGGTGCTTCTGACATAGAAGACTTTGGCCTCACAAAACCACCGCACTCCACCGTCCCTGTTGCCACTAAGAGAAAGCGAGTTCTGTGGGAGAGCCAGGAAGAGTCTCAAGACCTTGTTCTCACTGTGCCCTGGCAAGAGATCCTGGGGCAGCCTCCTACCCTGGGAACCAGCCAGGTAAGAAGAGGCTGCACGGACAGGGGTTGGGGTCACTGTTCCCTGACTGAGGACTCTGTTGTGTGGCAAGTCTTTATCCTAGGAAGAAGTTGTGAAGATGCCTGGTTGTCACAGAGTGCTTGGAGGATACTGAGGCTTAGAAAGGTGCCACAGGGCCACTTCTGCCTCCCCAAATGCCTGTGATTGCCCCTGTCTGTTCCAGGAAGAGTGGCTGGTGTGGCTCCGGTTTCATAAGAAGAAATGGCAGCTACAGGCCCGACAGCGCCTGGCCCGCAAAAAGAGGCAGCGTCTAGAGTTTGCAGAGGGTACACCAAGGCATGGGGCCATCAGAGATGGACCTGCCACAGGGTTGGGCAGCTTCCTGCGGAGAACAGCCCGCAGTGTTCTGGACCTTCCCTGGCAGATTGTTCAGGTGTATATCTTGGTTCAGGCGTGAGGACACCCCAAGGGCAACAGCTTCCTAGAGTCTGGGATGGAGAATAGCTCAGGCCTTTAGCTCTGTATCCTTCACAGGGCCCTTGGAATCTATGCCAGGGCAGGGCTGGAGGCTCCTGGGAGGTGGCAGTATGTTCTGTGACATATGTTCTGCTTTCCCTCAGATCAGTGAGACGGGACAGACTGGCCTGTTCAGGCTGTGGGCTGTCATTGGCAGCGACTTACACTGCATCAAGCTGAGCATCTCTCGCGTTTTCTATGTGAACCAGCGGGTTGCCAAAGCAGAGGAAGGGGCTTCCTGTCGCAAGGTAAGGAGAGTGGCTGTGGGCATTGCTGGTCTCTGAGTCACCCCTGAGGTACTCCTACAGATGGGAGCCACATAGAGCCAGTGAGCATCTGGGATACAGTTCAGTGGTAGCACATTTGCCTAGCATGGGTAAGTCTTTGGGTTTCATTCCAAGCACCACAAAAAAGGGGGAACAGCCACTGACCAGGAATGTGGGCTTTGGACACCAGTACCCAGTGTGCTGCGTGGGCTCAGTGCAATCCCCCAAGTACCTCCTTGGGACATTGTGAGAACCACTTAAAGTGGTATTTGAGTGCTAAGCACAGAGCTGGCCCAGAGCAAATACTCAGGTGAGAGCTGCTGTTGTCATTGTCCTGATGAGCTGGATAACTGTCCCCGTCTGCTGTCTACCCTGTCCTGATGAGTGGGTGTGTCTTATGAAGCAGGGGGCATCTTGACCTCTATTAGAGGTTTCAAACTGTTCATAGGTGCTATTGTTAACAGTTTTATTGAGCTATGAATCTGTACCATTCAGCCCGTCTGTTTAAAGGACTCTATTCTATGGATTTTACTGAATTCGTGGAATGGTGATACCTATAGCTGAAGTCAGTTTTAGAACATTGTCATCACCCCAGAAAGAAGCCTCATGTCCCCTACTCCTTCCTTAGCCACAAGACTACTGGCCTGCTGTGTCTGTACATTGGTCTGCTCTGGACATTGCAGGCGATCAGAGCCATGCAGCAAGGAGTCCTTTCTTGCTGAGATTCTTCTGCTTAGCTGAATGTCTGTGAGGATTGTTACCTTGTGGCTCATTCTTGCAGGTTCTAGGTGGGGGTCTCAACTGGAGCTCGCCCATTAACATAGCTTGTTAACTTGTTGCACAACTGGTTTATGAGGTGGTTCTCTGTGCATATCTTGGGTTCTATGAAGCACATACTAAGTGCTGCCTCCATGAACCATTGAGGCATACAGAAGGTACAGTGTGTTTTCTAGCCCTGTGTAGCACATGGCCCAACTGCTGCGGTGGCTTACGCTGAAGGACAGGTGGGATATTTTCCAATTAAAGTACATGGGTATGATGGCACAGCTCTTTGTACTTGTGGAGTACAAGTATACTTACTTAGGTATACTTCACTTCTAAAAAGTATTTCTTTTAAACTTGTATTCCACTGAGTCTGGCTCCTTTGAGCGAGGGTCACCATTGGGGTTCCCGCAGAGAGATACGGGAACTCCTTGCCCCTGGATCCTCTGCAAGCTCTGTCTCTTTTTTTTTTCTTTTTTTTAATTTTATTTATTTATTTGTTTGCTTGTTGTGTTTGTTTCTTTATTTATTCATTTTTGTGGCTGGCTCAGCCTGCCCTGGTGGTGGCGCTGGCGCAGCATGTGGTGCCGGGGATCGAACTGCAGTCCCCGCAGTTGCCTGAACTCTCCTAAGCAGGCACTTTAGACCACTGAACCATCTCGCCAGCCCAAGCTCTGTCTCTTAACACCACTACCACCTCTACTTCTTTAAGCACCACAGCTCCTCTGTGCTGGGGGGGAAACCATGGAGTATGATTATTCATTATAAAAATCTTTCTCTTTTTTTCCCCAGATTGGACAATTTCTATTAACTTGTCTTCAGTTTACTGACAATTTTTATTTTAATTAATTAACTAATTTTTTAAAAATTTATGTATTTGGTATAGAGTCTCACTATGCAGCTCAGACTCATAGTGATCCTCCTGTTTTCAGCCTCCCCAGCACGGGGATTACAGGTGTATGCCACCACACCCAGACTTGGTTGCTGGCTCAGCACGCCCCTGAAGTAGGACCGGGGATTGAAACCTGGTCCCTGCACTTGCCAAAGCAGGCACTTAGTCCACTGAGCTATCTCGCCAGCCCAACTTTTTTTTTTTTTTTTTTTTTCCCTGTTTGTCGTTTTTATGTGTGGTACTGGGAATTGAACTTGGGACCTTGTACTTGCCAAGCAAGTGCTTATTATGCCACTGAGCTATTTTTCTGGCTGTCTTTTTTTTTGGATACATGTGATCCAAGCTGAGCTTAAACCCCCTAAGTATCCAAAGATGGCTTTGAAGTAAGGTTGTAAGGTTTCTACTAGTACTGGAATTGCAGGCATGCGTTGTCATGTCCAGCTAATTTTCTTTCATCTTTATTTTGTTGTTTAATCCATTAGGGAAACTTTACTTCACATGCTTTCTTTTTTCAGTAATAAGATTTCCGTTAGCTCTTTTTTACTATTCCCATTTCTCTGCTAAGAACCTGTCTTCCCCTTCCTTTCAGGTTAGTTGCTCACTGGGTGAGCATAGGTATAGCTGCTGTAGTCTTTGCTAATGACTATATCTGGATCATTCCAGAGTTGGCACCTGACAGCTCTCTTCCCCTTTGAGAAATATTCATATTTCTCTGGGGTTTTTTTTAATGTATTTGGTACAGGGTCTTGCTACACAGCTTGGACTAGTGATCCTCCAGTTTTCAGTGTCCCCATTGCTGGAATTACAGGCATGTGCCACCATGCCAGGACTTGATTGCCAGCTCAGCATGCCCCAGGGGTGCAGCCAGTTTGGCATGTGGTGCAGGGGATCAAACCTTGGTCCCTGTGCTTGCCTAAGCAGGTGTTTAGTTCACTGAGCTATCTCGCTGGCCCTTCTCTGGTTGTTAATGGAAAGAAACTTTATTGTATCCCAGACATTTTGCACTTCATATTGTGAGACTTAGAGCATTTTAAAAAAATCCTTTAGCTGACGTTGAGGTTGCCAACCCAGTTTAGCTTCAGACCTCCTCCCTTTTCTTCATGTAAAGCTTCAAGTTTGGATACTTTGGGCGGCCTGTGTGTGCAGCCAGGTACTAGTGTGGCTGTGCACAGACCTAGGGCACCCACTGGCAACACTCGTGCTTGCCACACACAACCCCCACCTCTGGTTGCCCAGCAACCACTTTTCTGTCCTCTAGCCAGGAAAACATGGTTTCTTTTGGATTTTCTGCCTATATCCTCTGACTAAACTCAGCAGATGGGAAAAACAATAGGCTGGGAATCAGACTGCTGTGGACACCCCAGTTCAGGAGCACTTCTCTACTTTTCAGAGGATGTAGTTTCCATTTTAAGGTCATTTCCAGGTGTGCTGGCATATGCCTACAATTCCAGCACTCTGGTCAGAGGCAGAAGGATCATTGTGCGTTCAAGGCCAGCCTGAGCTGCATAGTGAGACCCTGTCTCAAAAAGACCAAAAAAAAAAAGATTATGTGGATTTTTTAGTTGTGATTATCAGGAAAGGGGCTAATTTGTGAGCACTGGAAGTCAGGAGTCTAAATGGTACATTCCATGGTCATGACAAGGTCCTTCCCCGACTCCCAGGTGAATCGGGTCCTTCCACGCTCCAACCCTGTCTACAATCTCTATGAGTATTCAGTATCGGAGGACATGTATCAAGAGCATATCAATGAGATCAACACGGAGCTGTCGGCGCCGGACATTGAGGGTGTATATGAGACACAGGTAACTCTCCAGCTACACAGCTGAATAAGCAGGGGATCACCCCTGGGGGCGTGCAGGGCTCTGCCCCATGGGAAGGTGGGCCTCAGCTGCGTGCCTGCTATGGCCTCAGGGTAAGTAAGGCACCAGTCCTACTGCCTGTGTGTCCACTCTTACAGGTCCCTTTATTGTTCCGGGCTCTTGTGCAGCTGGGCTGTGTGTGTGTAGTCAATAAGCAGCTGGCGAGGCACCTTTCAGGCTGGGAAGCTGACACCTTTTCCCTGGAGCACCTGGAGATGCGCTCCTTGGCCCAGTTCAGCTACCTAGAACCAGGTATGGCTTGTGCTAACTGTCCCCTTACTCAGTCTGCTCCTGCACATCTTGCTGACAGGCCTGCTTCCTTCTGCAGGGAGTATCCGCCATATCTACCTGTACCACCACACACAGGGCCACAAGGCACTTTTTGGCGTCTTTGTCCCCTCTCAGCGCCGAGCATCTGTATTTGTGTTGGACACGGTGAGTTTCTGGCAGGGTCAGGCAAGACATGGGGAGGAGGATGCTGCTGCTGCCCCAGAATCCTAAGCAGGGGAGCTAAGATGCTGGCCTTGTCCAGGTGCGCAGCAATCAGATGCCCAACCTGGGCACCCTGTATTCTGCCGAGCACAGCCTTCTGCTGGAGAAGATAGGCGCTGAGCTCCTTCCACCCTCAAAACACACTTTTGAGGTTCGCGCTGAAACTGACCTAAAGACCATCTGCAGGGCCATCCAGCGCTTCCTGCTCACCTACAAGGTCAGAGAGCATGACAGTCTGCCGTGAGGGCCTCTGCCCCTTGGCTTGGTCTGCCAGCCCTTTCTTCCTTCTGCCTACTCCAGGAGGAGCGCCGGGGCCCCACCCTCATTGCCGTCCAGTCCAGCTGGGAGCTGCGAAGGCTGGCCAGTGAGATTCCTGTCCTGGAGGAGTTCCCACTGGTGCCCATGCATGTGGCAGACAAGATCAACTATGGGGTCTTGGACTGGCAGCGCCATGGAGCACGCCGCATGATCCGGCACTACCTCAACCTGGACACATGCCTGTCACAGGCCTTCGAGATGAGCAGGTGAGCCCAGGCAAGTGCCTGGGTGTCTAGGCTGGCTGCACTTTTGTCGCAGTAGTCCAGCCTGACTGTGCCTTTCACAGGTACTTTCACATTCCCGTTGGGAACCTGCCTGAGGACATCTCCACCTTTGGCTCCGATCTATTCTTTGCCCGCCACCTCCAGCGACATAACCACTTACTCTGGCTGTCTCCTACGGCGCGGCCTGACCTGGGTGGGAAAGAGGCTGATGACAACCGCCTTGTCATGGAGTTTGATGACCGAGCCACGGTGGAGATCAACAGTTCTGGCTGTTACTCCACAGGTGAGTGGGAAACGGCCAGGCTATGATTCCTGCCATTTGATGACAGCCAACTGGCAGCCAAACTCAGTTTTCAGACACAGAGAATCAGGAGCCGAGGACCCCAGGTGTGGCGGTGCATACCTACAATATTGCCCTGGGAGGCTGAGACAGAAGGGTCACAATTTCAAGCCCAGCCTGGGCAACAAGACTCTGTCACAATAAAAATAGAGGCCTGGTGTTTGGCTCAGTGAGAAGATCCTAGATTCCATCCTTAGTACCTCAAAAAAATAGAAAGAAAGAAAGAAAGAAAGAAAGAAAGAAAGAAAGAAAGAAAGAAAGAAAAAATAAGTTGAGACCACAGAGGCAAGTGTCCTGGGTCAAAGACCAGCCACCAAGTGCCCCATGGTTCTGAGGTCAGGTGCTGATCAGAGAGGGCTCCTGCCAGGCACTGACTTCCTAGTGGTCATGAAGCTGTGACTGGGCACCAGGAGGTGGCGCTGGAACTGGCTGGGGTTGTGAACACTCAGTGTCTTCTACAGTGTGCGTGGAACTTGACATTCAGAACCTGGCGGTCAACACTGTCCTCCAGTCCCACCATGTCAATGACATGGAAGGTGCCAGCAGCATGGGCATCAGCTTCGATGTGATCCAGCAGGCCTCCCTGGAGGACATGGTCACTGGCAACCAGAGCAGCATCCCAGCCAGCTATGATGAGGTGGCCCTCTGCTCTAGTACCTTCAGGTATGGCCTCCATACCCATGCTGCTCCAGGGTAGGACTTTGGAACATGGAGATCTGAAGCAGTATCCCTAGTCAGCACAATGCCAGCTTCCTGGTCTAATCAGTGTCCCCATGGCCCTGGGCTGTGTCCTGCCTGGTTGCTGGCCACCTGTCCAAGCACTGAGTTCTGACCTTCTTGTGACTAGAGGTCATTGCTTTCCAGTGAGATGAGTATATGTCTGCAAGAGTCCTCAGTCCTTCACTGAGCAAATAGGAGGGGTCAGCATGGGTTGTGAAGCATTGTGGCTGGGAAGGGGGCACCCGGAAGGGCAGTTCTTGTGCACGAGCAAGCCTTTGCTCAGTCCCTCAGTCATCGTAGCAGCCCAAGACATGGTACAGTCATCTGCGGTCTTAGAGGAAGAAGCGCCAGAAGAACACAAGTCATGGTTTCATGGTGCAACTCAGAGTTAGTGTTCAGCTCTGGAATTCCAGAATGAGTGTCTTGGCCTTGCCCTATCTCTGCCACAGGCATTGGCTGGGGAGATAGCTCTGTGGCATAAGTGCCTTCCTGGCAAGTCATGAGTTCCAACCCTGGTCCCGCAAAAAAAAAAAAAAAAGCACACTACTATCTCTGCCATAAGAAAACAGGAAAGGCATCTATTGGAATGGGAGTGACAGGATGGTAAGGCAGAGCAGAGTCCTGAGAGGCAGGTGGAGGCATCCTGACACAGACCATGCCAAAGGAAGCACAGCCACCATAGATTCCCTGCATAGCATTGGGATCCCAGCAAATTTGTTACCCTCCTTGGGATGAAGTGCGCCTCAAGCCTCCAGGGGCCACAGGCTGGATGAGATGTCAGTGCCTCACTAGCAGGTGCCTGGGGTCTTCACTGTGTCTAGCTTATGCTGCTTGACTCTCACCGTGTCCTCCCAGACTTCGTGGCCCCAGGGAAGTGAAGTTCAAAGCCAGAAGCTGACAATAGATTCCCACCTTTGGGAAGGCTGGGCTTGGGGCGGCCCAGTGTGAGTGTGAAGGTTGAGTCCCACTGTGCCCCTGCAGGATCCTAAAGAGCATGGTGGTGGGCTGGGTGAAGGAGATCATGCAGTACCACAATGTCTACGCTGACAACCAGGTAATGCACTTCTACCGCTGGCTCCGGTCACCCTGCTCTTTGCTCCATGATCCCGCTCTGCACCGCACACTGCACAACATGATGAAGAAGCTCTTTCTTCAGTGAGTGCCTGCGTGGGCTGGGCGGGGTGGGGTGGGGCGGGGCCATTTAGGCTGTCTCATCTGTGCTGTTAGAAACAGCTTTGTGCCAGGTATGGGCCAGTATCTTCAGAAGTAGCACCTTTGCAGGTCTGCTAGCTAGAACTCCAGGAACACTTCCCTGACTCGCGCCTCACCCATGCTGGGTACGAGTGCCCATCTCCTAGGAGCCAGTGCTGTCCAGTTCCATCCTCCTTATGAGTTCTTACGAATAAAGTCAAACTTCACGTCCTTTGCCCATTATTCTGTAGTTTTGCTTGGCACATAAAGCCAGTGATACGTGCTGTTACCCTTGCTACTCAGGAGGCTGAAAGAGGAAAATGGGAAGTTCAAGGCCAGCCTGCAAAATTTAGTGATTGTGCCTAAGGAAAAAAAAAAAAAGAATTCTTTCTATGAAAAGTAGTCCATTTTTCTATGACAAGTTTGCAGCTTTTCCCCTCTCAGTTTGTGACTGTGTTCTGCCTTTGTGTATGGTCTTCTTTGTTTTTGTTTTTTTTTTTCTTTGTTTGTTTTGTTTTGTTTTATTTTTTTAAGCATGCTCTCACTATATAGTCCAGGGTGGCCTTGAGCTCACTTTGTAAACCAGGGTGACCTGGAACTCACGGCAATCCTGAGTGTTGGGGTCACAAGTGTGATGTTGTCTTATTCTCAGAAGTCCCTGCTGTCCTGGGTGGGATGGCGCAGTCCTGTAGAACTTGCTACTCAGGAGACAGATGGCAAGGAGTTCAGAGCCATCTAGGCAACAGAGTGAAACATTGTCTCAAGAAGGATGGACGGGCTGGGGAGATGACTCGGGCAAAAGTGCCTGCCTGGCAAGTGCAAGGTCCTGAGTTTGATCCCCGGTTTCAGAAAAAAGAAAATAAAAAGAACAGCTTTGCTCTCATGTGACTCCTTTCCCAAGTGTAGCAAGAGGCTTGTTTCCAGGGTGACTCCTGCATTGATTGTGAACTTTGTCACAGGCTCATTGCTGAGTTCAAACGCCTGGGCTCCTCAGTCGTCTATGCCAACTTCAACCGCATCATTCTTTGCACAAAGAAGCGCCAAATAGAGGATGCCATTGCCTATGTGGAGTACATCACCAACAGGTGGGCTAGGTGGGAGGTTTTGGCATAGGGGCCCTGAAGCAGCAGATCTCCCTGTGGGAAGCTGGGGGTCCCTGGGACAGAGCACCCACCAAGGCTAACCCAAATATGCTGGGGAAGGATGTGTTCTGCTCTCGGGTGTGCTCATCCAGTGTCAGGCACAGTGGTAGAGCTTGGGACACTCAGGCAATACCTGTTGCCAGTAAGAAGGCTCTCAAAGATGCTGTGTACACCTTGCTCAACCTGGGGATGCAGTGGCCCGGTGTGCCCAGGCTGTACAGCTGTCAGCTGCTGGAGCCAGAGTCATAGGCCTGGCTGTGTTCCCAAGGCTCCTGGGGCTTGACTAACTAGTTGTATCCCAGAGACTGACAGAGCAAGACAAAAAAGCCTCCCCCGCCTTTTTTTTTTTTTTAGTGCTAGAGATTGAACCCAGGACCTTTTTATTGCCTTTTATTCCTCAGACTTTTAATTATTTTTTAATTTTGATATAGTACTACTAAGTCTCTGAGTTTTCCAGACTGGGCTGGACCTTGCAGTCCTCCTGCCTTAGCATTCCAGAATGCTATGATGTGGTTATGCACCACCACAGTTGGTGAAGGCATGACTTATAATGGGAGCTCATACACCAGGGTGGAGCCATACTACACAAGGATGAAGAACACCTTGAGTGCAGCAATTGGCTTGGCTAGATCTAGCCTCTTCTGGAGAAAGAGGGTTTCCCTCCCAGGGAGTGTATAGACCACTGTGCTCCTGCAGACCTGCTGTGTGCTTGTGCCCAAGCAGATCCACACAAGCTGTCTGCCTGTGCCTGGCAAATGTGGTGTTTCTGAGGGCTCAATGGGGCAAAGCTGGTACCCTATTGTGCACCTAGAGCAGAGCATGATCAGGAGAGTGCAGGAGCAGCAGCCGGCCCAGTTGCTCGGCCATTCAGAAGGGCTGTAACAGGATTTCCTTGTTTCCCCTAGCCTTCCTGTCTCTGCTCTGGGTGCAGAGCACTAGGTCAGCTGCAGGGGTCACCTTCCTGTGGGGGAACAAAAATGACAGCAGGAACCCTGTGGCCAGTCCCCTGCCACCTCCCTCATGGAGCATCCATTCTCCACGATGGCCATCAGCTCGGTGTAGCTAGTCCCTGACCAGTATTCTTGGTGTCTTTTGTGTCACCTCCCCTAGTAAATTTGGGGGACAGCCTACTCCCACTTGAAGTAGAAAACCGTGAATAGCTGGCTACTCAGAAAATGGGGGGCAGTCAGTTTCATGGAGGCAGTTTTGTTTGATTTTTCTGCAGCATCCATTCCAAAGAGATCTTCCATTCCCTGACCATTACCTTCTCTCGGTGCTGGGAATTCCTTCTCTGGATGGATCCATCTAACTACGGTGGCATCAAGGGGAAGGTTCCATCCAGTGTTCACTGTGGCCAGGTGAGCGCTGACAGATGTGGGATTGCATCTGCTCACTGCAAGCTTAAGGCTTATGAGGAAAGGTGGGTAGCACCCAGGTGGGTGTAGAGCCAGCTTCCATTAGAGCCAAAGGTCATGGGAAGCCCTTTAAAAAGGAACTGGCACTGAGGCCAAGGCCGTGTTAGGTGGCCAAGCTCCATGGAGCCTTTGGCAGGACAAGCAGCTCTAGTTGGGATTGGGAGCTAGGGTCACACCTGGGGTTCAGAAGTGGTTCTGAGCAGGATGCAAGTGGTCAGGGATATAGTGTAGAAGGGGGTTGGACTTTTCTGAAAGATCAGGGCATGCTGAGCGACACCCAGTAAAGCTTGCTCTGCTGGCTGGCTGTGAGTTCCTGCTTAGTCTGTCCTCCTGCCTCAGCCTCCTAAGTGCTGGGGCTACGAGGCCTGTGTTGCTACACCTAGTCAAGGAAGAGATTCTTAAGATCTTTAGAGGGAGGAGCTGGTCACCGTGAAGCTCTGAGTGATCCTTCCTCTTATGAGGTAGGAGTTGAATAACCTCAGAGCACTGATTCTTGGATCACGCACTGGCAGGTCCAACTAGAGCTCTGGACTGGGAGACTCGGGCTCCAGGGACATCCTCTGATGACACTTAGGGCCCATTTGTTATAGCAGGATCCCCAGAGAGAAGAGGTAGCAGAGGATGAGCAGGAAGATGAAGAGGACCAGGAAGAGCCGGAGGAGCTGGAGGAGGAACAGGGAGTGGAGGAACCCGACATGGAAGACCTACTGGAAAACAACTGGAATATATTACAGTTTTTGCCACAGGCAGCGTCCTGCCAAAGCTACTTCCTCATGATTGTATCAGGTGAGCCCAGAGCAGGGTGCCTGGCTGAGAGCTGGCAAAAGTAGCTGTGACTGCGTAAGAGACAAGCTCTGCGCCTTTCCTCCTTAGGCAGCAAAGAGGATGTCTCTCCAGCCACTCCCTCTCCAGGACCCAAGCACAGGTGCCCCAGGGTGTCACGCAGTTTTGCTCATTCTGTTCCCCAGCTGTATTTGGCAGTGTGCCCATGCACATTTCCTCCAAGCATGGAAGAAGGGGCACACACACACACACCCCTGTGTGCATGCTTGGTAACAGCCCTGGAAGCCTGCACTAGCGCCAGCTCCCTAGTTCTGCAGCCCAGCTTTTCACATCCAGCTGTCTAATGTTTAGTGTTTGCAAACCAGGTTGTCATCGTTGAACATGGATGAGGTAACAAGGAAAACAACCTCTATGATTTAGGGCCATTTACTGGAGCACAGTAATGAACAGTCAGATGCACATTTAAACACACACACACATCCACAGCATCAGAGATGGTAGCACTATGCGTTGTTTGTGTTTCTGCCTGCCCCTTGAGCCTTGAATTTTCTAAGCTTTCTCTCCTGATGTTGGAGGCACGTGGGCTCAGAGGAAAGTAGAGAAGCCCCCTGGCTCGGGGAGCTAGGCACTTTCTTCCGTCTGTCCACTTACTGCTGAGGGTATACTGGACACCAGCAAGTCCCCTTCTTCGGTCCACCTCTCTGACTTTCCATTTGCCTCAGGATAGCAGATATGGTTGTCAATGTAAATCTCAGCCACATCTGTTGGATGATCTGACCAGCCTCAAGAGTGGGCTGCCTGGGTGTCTCCACAGCATACATTGTAGCTGTGTACCATAGCATGAAGGACGAGCTGAGACGCAGTGCCCCGGGCAGCACACCTATGAGGAGGAGAGAGTCCAGCCAGTTCTCCCAGGATGCTGAAGTGCAGGCCGGATCCCTTCCTGGTGAGCGTTGCTGTGCTGAGATTTTGGGCTGAGTGGGTGGGAAGGGGCTGGCCTAGGGTCAGGCAAACTGACGCCTTGCCTGTGCCATTATCTCTTCCCAGGAGTGATCACCTTCTCTCAAGATTATGTGGCCAATGAACTCACTCAGAGCTTCTTCACTATCACACAGAAGATTCAGAAGAAAGTCACAGGCTCCCGGCACTCCACTGAGCCCTCTGAGATGTTTCCTATGCTGCCTGGCTCTCATTTACTGCTAAATAACCCTGCTCTGGAGTTCATCAAATATGTGTGCAAGGTGAGATCACAGCAAGGCTGCGTGGTCACACCAACAGTGCTTGCTGGGGCACTTGGGTTCAGGTGACCTAGGCAGGGAAAGCCATGCCTGGTGGAGCCCAAGCTGGGGCTGACACACCAATCCTAAAGTGTGGGTTGAGAGGGGTGCTGGGGCCATGTGCAGATGCAGCACCCTGGTGTGGGAGGTTGATGTGCTGGTGAATGTCTCAGCCAGGTTGGGGACACAGGCAGTAGGAGGGAGGACTTTGTGGGTCACATGTCACCAATGAGCCAAAACTGAGTTTGGAAACCAAATGAGGTGACATAAGAGTTAACTTTTCAGGAAGGGCAGGCTGAGCACAATGGGGATGAGATTACCAGATAGCAACCAGGGGGCGTCTTCCCTCACAAAGCTTGTGTTGTCCAGTGCGATACCTGAGCTTCCCACCACACTGCGTCAGCCCTGGCAGCAGCATGCTGAAGATCAAGTGACTGCTCGGGGTTCTTTAGAGGAATTAGAGCCTTAAAATGCTTTGCTTTTACTGAGACACAGCTGGCGTATGGTAGTGTGAATCTGCAAGGCTGACTAGGCACAGGCCACCTCCCCTCCATCCGCATCGAAGTAGCAAATCCCATTCCCTGCTCTGGCCCTCTGCATGTGCCCACCGTCCCTGTGCTGCTTCATGTTAGATTTCCGTGACTGTACTGATGTGTGACACAGCTGTGGAGAGGTCCCTGGGCACCACCTGGCAGCCTAGAGCTGCTCACTGTTGCTGGCAGTGCTGTGAGGGCCAATCCTGTCCAGCCCCAGGTCTGGCTTCTTCTGCTCCGCAGCATGCCTCTCCACTGCTGGAAGTGTCCATGGGTGAACAGGCAGCCCACAGTGGCTTCATGATAACTCGTGCAAGGACGTCTGAGTCGATTCACGTTTTGGTGATTCGTAACAAAGCTGCTGTGAACAGCTTTCAGTGGGCCTTTGTGTGAACCTGCTTGTCTTGGTAAAAGCCTGGGAAGGGAGCTGCTGAGTGGTGGAAAGGCTTGGACTCTGAAAGAGGTTGCAGAAGGAGCTGCATCTGGGCCAGAGCCACACCTATTGCAGTCTCACCAGACCTTCAGGCTGTTGGTTTGTAAATTGGTGCCATTCGGATATGTGGTAGAATGTCCTTGCGTTTTTGTTTTACATTTACCTAATGATGCTGAGTACTTATGGGCTTGTTTGCTGTCTGGAGCTTTGGTGAAGTATTTAGATCTTTTGCCCATTATTAAAAATTGAGTGTGTTCTTTCTCTTTCTCTTTTTCTTTTTGAAAGAGAATCAAAACCAGGGCTTTCCGCATGCCGGGGAAGTGATCCACTACCAAAGTACACCTGGCCCCTGCATGTTTTCTCTGTTGAGAAATTCTTTATATCCTGGATACAGGTTCTTTATCAGATATTGTAAACTGCTTTGATTGTTATAGCTAAGGATTTTTTTTAGGAATTCTTTTTTAAGGACACAGATTTTTTCCCCTGTGTTCTGTAAATTGTGTGTTTGGTTCTGCATTTATTTTTGTTAGTCCATGCTTACGGCTTGTAAGGATTACATTTGTTGTAGGGAGTTGTAGACATACATGAGAAATTATAATTCTTTTTATGTCCTGTTCTTGTCCCTTCCTCCTTCATCTTGCTGGTGCACATTTAACCCGTGGTCCATATGAGTTAAGTTTTGTACAGTGTGCATGTTGTAAGTCAAGGTTCTTATTTCTGCACGAGGGTGTTGGCTATCCTAGAGCTGTGGCGAGATCGTGCTTTTGCTGCTGAGTGCTCTCTGCACCTTTTCAGAACTTAATTGGCTCTATCTGTGTGGTCTCTATCTGGGTCATGTGTTCTTTTCAGTATATTGCTGGGTCTTGTGTGCTGATGTTTGTTGAGGGTTTGTGTGTCTGTACTCATGACGGTTACTGGTCTGTGGCTTCCTTACGGCTTTGTTTCCTTGCCTTTGGTGTTGTACCAGGGCAGTGCTGGCCTCCTCAGGAGAATTGGGTACCTTCCCGCTTCACTGTTTGAGCCAGTGTTGTTTGTCCCTTAGCACTTGCTAAGTTCACCAGCAGGGCCTCTGTCAGTGGAAAAACAGGTGTCATAGGGGAAAGCTGTCCCCTGGCTGCTGAAAAAGCTGAGGGGCAACAGCATAGGGTTCTAGGTGGATGGAGACAGGAAGGCCTTGGTGCTGCTTCCTGATGGGCTGTGATCCCTTCAGGTGCTTTCCCTGGATACAAACATCACAAACCAGGTGAACAAGCTGAACCGAGACCTGCTTCGCTTGGTGGACGTGGGTGAGTTCTCTGAAGAGGCCCGGTTCAGAGACCCTTGCCGCTCCTATGTGCTTCCTGAGGTGATCTGCCACAGCTGTAACTTCTGCCGGGACCTGGACCTGTGCAGAGACTCCTCCTTCTCCCAGGTATGTTCAGACGTAGAAGGGGCCCTTCCTGGTGGAGTCTGTAACTGCTGCCGCCTCTGCTGTCCTGAGAATTAGGAGCAACCCCTGCTAAGCCCTGCTCAGCTGTGGGCCTGGATGTCACCCTAGTAGAAGTCATCAGGCAGCAGGTGGTGTGTGGTGCATGCTGCAGCAACTCGGCCTGGAACTAGTGGGAATGCTGCTGGCCATGCTGCTGCCCATGCTGCTGCCCAGGTCTGCTGTGGCTACCACTCACCCCCTCCCTGTTTTCCTAGGATGGGGCTGTCCTGCCACAGTGGCTCTGTTCCAACTGTCAAGCTGCCTATGACTTGGCTGCTATAGAAGGTGCCCTGGTAGAAGCCCTGCAGAGGAAACTGATGGCTTTCACACTGCAGGATCTGGTGAGGCCCTGCTGTTGGCCGGGGGTCAATGGACACTTGGGAATCTGGATCACCTCGCAAGGGACAGCACCTGTTGACATGTCTGTCAGTGCGCTTTGGTACCAGCCACAGGCAGGACTAGTGGCTGCTAGCACTTGCACCCCAGTAGAGGGTGAGAGTCAGCACATTAGTTAGCCTGCATGAGCAGCACCAGAGAGCAGCAGCAGAAGGGGAGCTCAGTGGTATCCCCAGATATAGCAAGTATCAAGGAAGCCGTGGAGGAGAGGCCTGAACAACCTGCCTGGGTGGTACCCCAGATGGACAGAGCCAGCAGAGCCCCAAGAAATCTCCAGGGTGTGGCTCTGGGATGGACCCCAGGGAGGCTGGGTGGTCTAGATAAGGTCTCAAGCTGTACCTGGAACTGAGGCCCAGTGTGGCTGGCAGGCTAGTCAGTCTTACCTGGGGTGCATCCTCCCCAGCACAGGTGGGTGGTGGGGCAAGGATACCATGCCCATGGGCTACCCTCTTGCAGGTCTGCCAGAAGTGCGGTGGCGTGAAAGAGGCCCACATGCCCGTGTACTGCAGCTGTGCAGGGGACTTTGCCCTCACCATCCACACACAGGTAGGCTGCGCTTCCAGCCCGTTGCTTCCTCTCCTTCCCTGGGTGGCCCTGGTGTTCTGCATCTCTCTCTTCCTCCAGGCCTTCGTGGAGCAGATCAGGATCTTTCGGAACATTGCCCAACACTATGGAATGTCGTACCTCATGGAGAACCTGGAATGGCTACTGCAGAAGGGTCCTTGAGTGGGCCCTTAGGAGGGCCCTGGGTAACACATCCCCATGTCACCAGAGCCCCAAGGATGGCCACAAAGGACCCTGAGCAGATAGCAGCAGGAAATGCGTTTGGTGACCTAAGCAGGTCATCCACTGAGGCCTCAGGTCCCTAGGGTCATTTTCCATGGAGTAAATATGTTTTGATGGCTCCTGTACCCACCAGGTAGAGGGGAAAACCCCTCAGACACACAACTTACCCTCACCCCAGGCTCCTGGCCACCCCAGGGAAGGGCTGGGAGGGAATTCAGGGATTTGATGCCAGTGCAAGGTTCCTACAGGATGAGGAGGGTTTTGTGCTGTGCATGGGGACTAGAGCTGCCCCCTGTCCCTGGCCTGGTGGAAACGGGATCTAGGCTGGTTTCTGGGGAACTTAGATCTTGTGTTGTAGGACTGGGGTGCTTACCCCTTGTGGAGTTCCTGTTCAGAGCAGGCAGGAAGGTGTGTCCATGTCACCCAGTATCCTAGCACTGCAGAGGCCCTGCCTCATTACACTGGGATGATGGTGGGGCAGCTAAGCCCAGCTCCCACCAAGGCCTAGGTGGGGGGAGCCAAGCAGGGCCTCTGAGAAGGCAAGGCGGAGATGCCCATGGCTCAAGTCCCTTTGTCTTGGCTGTCTGATATCACTGCTGTACTTTTTCACTTAAATGTTACACTTCGCCTGGCTTTAGATTGCTACTGTGTGTGTGAGCCTGGAAGGCAAGTAGTTTGGTATCTAGCATCAGTCCCTTTAGTCTGGGAAGAAACTTGACACTGCTTAGACCTGCTGGCTTGGAATGTGGGCCAGGCCTGAGCTGTACAGAGGCCTCCAGAGTGGCGATCTAATCAAATTAGGGCCAGCAGTGAGAGGAAGGAGGATGGGGGCAACCAAGCTTCCTGGAAGCAGACCTGGAGGTGGGTGAGGGGTGCAGTTGGGCCCAGCGACATTGTGTTTCTCAGCAAATAGGCCCTGCATCAGGACAGGTTTCTCGATGAGAAACCTGAACCTCCATCTGGGTTCCTGAGCTGTGGCCAGGGCCCCAAACATCCTCTGGACGTCTTGCAACCAAGGCCAGATTGTCTCAGGTGTGTGGTGGGCTGCGTAGGACCTGACCAAGGAAGGGAGGCTCTTCGTGAGCATTGGGAGCTGGTGTCCCCTCGAAGCAGAGAGGGTACTATCTGCCCCTGTAGTGAGCACAGTGCCTTGCCAACACCTAGTACTGCATGCATATATGCATGCACACATGCACACACACATGCGCAGGATAACTGGAAGTGCCCTGGGCTCGAAAGGGAGATCACCCAGCTTGGGGACACTTGCAGCCAGCAGCACTTTTGCAGCGATGCTGTCATATGCGGTTTGTCTAGGCTCCCACTTTCCCCCAAGAACAAGGCCAGTAATTTCAGGTCAGTTTTATTGAACTCAACATGCTGTGGCTTCCAAGGGAAGGGTTTGGACAGACTTAAGGTATTGGGGAATGTAGTCAGAGCACACAAAGAACTCCTCAGAACTCAGCTGTGATGTGGGGTCCCCTGGGGTGTGCCAGGCAAGGAGGGAGGGCTTGAGTAGACACAAATCCTGCCTGCCTTGAAGACTGCTGGGGTAAAAGGTCTTTCTGCTTAGGGCTCCTGCCCCTGGGCTGCCAGGGCATAAAGATGTGGCTGTGTTGTATGCCAAAGCAGCTGGGCAGGAACTTTGGAACCCAGGTCTGCAGCACACTGAGGACCAGAAGTTCAGAGCTGGGCCAAACCTTTGGGATCTGTGGGTGTGGAGTCCTGCTGGAGCGACTCAGAGGTGGGGAGCCCTTGTTCTACATGTTGGTCAGGGGTATCCATCTGCTCAGACAGGGCAGAGTTGGAGTGAGGTTGCGAGGGACAAACAGAGTTGCCTGGTGCTGCCCTTTGTGGGCCCTGCTGGCTGGAGCCAGGTGCCAGGTCCTGGGAGTGGTGACAGGGTGGGGGAGGGGCCTGGCCCAAAACAAGGGCAAGTGTCACAGGCCAGCTGCTGGAGAGCCTCCGTGGTACACACACCTTGTCAAATTTCTTGTGGCTGTAGATTTTGTTTTTGTTCATGAATGTTAACAAGATCCAGTCACACAGGAAGGAGCCCTGAGGTGAGAAAACCAGTAAGTAAGGGCCTGCACCCCCAGCCTGCCCAGTGCCCAAGTGGGTTCCTTACCACCCCAATGGAGGTCAGCGCAGTGGCCAGGTTGATGATGGTGGGAATCAGGCTGAACTTTCCTGCCTGGGGAGGGTGGGCTTGTTCTGAGACCACAGCAGCTAGCTGCCTGGGGCTGCAGTGTCTCAGGAGGCGGGATCTGTGCCACATTACCTGACCATGCACGATGACATCGATGCGAATCCCATAGGCCTTGATGAGTGTGCGAGTGGTGGTGCTGTTTACCCGGTAGTACTTGGCAAACCTGGGGTGGGGTGAGCCACTGCCCAGCAAGAGGCTGTGCCTGCTGGCCCCTCCTCTCCCTCTCCAGGGTGTCCTGGGAAGGTACCTGAAGTTGTAGCCTGAGGAGGCGGGGACGTGCTTGGGGTCCAGCCTCCGGAAGGAGTACTTGGGGTTGCACTGAGATGAAGGCAGGTCCAGGTCACAGTCCCAGTTGATGATGATCCCAATGACGCCACCCTGCAAGGAGGGGGAGGGGTCATCCCAGGAGCACATGCTGGGAGCTGTTTGTCCATCAGGCTGGCAGAGGTCTTACCCTATGTGCCAGCTCTGTGAAGTTCTCCCCTGCCTGCTCCACAATGAAGCCCAGCCGGAAGATGGGGCAGTAGGGGTCAGAGCCCTGGTCGAAGGTGCAACGCCTCAGGTAGTCGTCCTCTCGGTGTGCAATGTTGCCCCTAGGGGTGGCAGAGGCCTGGAGCCCTGTGCCCACCCCACCATGGCCATGCTGGCCCCCCAGGCTCTGTTGACCTACTTGGAGAACTGGAACTTGGGGTAGTGGATGCTGTTCTTGATCAGGACGGTGAAGTTGGGGGCCATCTTACCCAGGAAGTGACTGAGGAGGCAGAATGTGAGGCCCTTCTCTGAGCCCTGCAGGCCATGGCTGCCCCCCCCAACCCCCTTCTGCTCCCATACCTGACTGCGGCCCCGTCTTCCACTGGGCACCACCCAGATACCTCGCAGGTCTTGGCCACCCCGTGATAATAGGGCATGCAGCGTCCAGTCTGCAACCCTGCAGGACAGACAGCTCAGCGTGGCCCAGCTATGACCCACCCTGCCACCCGCAGTGCCCACTGACCATTGCCCAGCATGTCTAGCTCTCCAGCCGTGCAGTCAGCATCTGAGTGGCAGGTGGCATTAGGGACCCTTATGCTCTAGGGTGGAGAAAGAGTCAGAGGCCCACCCTGTTCACAGCCAGTGCTGCCTGGCTCCCTCCACTGCCCTCACCTCCGGGCAGGTACCCAAGGTCTGGAAGGGGGTGACTTCGATCCTGGTGATGATACTGAACACGCTGCCCCCCTGGACAGAGAGAGGGGTGTGGGCCAACTGGCTCCCAGCCTGGGGCAGGGGGCAGGGGGCAGGGCCCAGGACGGGACACACCTCGGGGGGCTTCACATACTCCTCCACGTCCCACACTTTGTGTTCAGACTCCGTAATCCCCTTGACCTTGGTGATGACGGAGCTCTCTGGACCCGTCTCGCTGTCCTGGTAGCTCTTCTGGACGATGAACACGTACCTGCAGGGTGGGGCTAGCTCCGACGAGCACAGGCAGAACCCCAGCCCCAGTGCGCGCCGCCCCTGGGGCCCCTCCGCAGCCCTGTGCTGCTTTGCCTCTGCTCAGCCTTGCAACCAAGCTACCCCATCCCCGGACCCCGCCCTGTCCCCAGCCCACCCGCGCCCTACGCACCACACAAAGTAGAACAGGATCAGCAGCTGCACCACGCGGTACACGACCCCCAGGTGCCGATTGCGCACCACGATCACCTTGGGGGTCTCGTAGTCCCAAAACGCAGACCAGCAGCCCTGGGCCAGGCGCCAAGCCGCGGGGGCTTTGGGGTGGGTGTTGGCCATGGCTCTCTGAGCCCGGCTCTCTAGCTGAACCACCCACGTCCCCGCTGCAGCGCCGCAGGTGCCCGACGTGGGAGGGCTGGAGCTCCGGAGGGGACTGCTGGCCAGAGAGGGAGGAGCGGTGTTGGGTGGGGCTGGGGCTGGACTCCTGAGGCTGAGGCTGGGCGGCGACCCGGACCCACAGCAAGCTCAGGGATGGGCTTTTTATCCACTCCCCGCCACCACTGGGGATAGAGCCGGGGCTGTCACAGGCAGCTACATCCCTGGTGCTTTTTAACTTAGTTTCAAGTTGCTAAATTGTTAAGTCTGGGTTCAAGTTGAAGATCCTGCCTCAGCGCCTCACAGTGCTGGGATTATGGATGTGTACACTACACCAAGCTCCACTTTTTTTTTTTTTCTCAGCCATCCAAAAGTTTGGGGCTTTTTTAAACTTTTGTATCCCAGCCCCACCTGCGTTATTTTGAAATCCAAAATAGCATTTCTCAAAGTAATATTTTACACTCATTTATGGAGAGGAAATACACAGCATCTGAGCATATGCTCAGCTATTCTGTCATTGGATGAGGTCCCAGCTGTCCCCCAAAAGAGACCTCAAATCACCCCACCCACGGAGGAAGCAGTAACTTACGTTGCAGGCCAGGCAGGCTGTGTCCATGGGAAGCACAGCAGACACGTGAACAGAGGCACATACCTAGGAGACCACCACTGAGAGATCAAAGAATCTAGAGAAGTGAGAGCAGTGGGTGAGTCCAAGAGAGGACTTTTTAAAAAATATTTAGTACAAGGTCTACAGGGTCTCACTACAAAAATTGGACTCACAGTGATCCTGCTGCTTTCATCCTCCCAAGTGCTGGGATTACAGGTGCATGCCACCATGCCCAGTCTCAATCACTGTCTCAGCATGCTCTAGAGGTGGGGCTGGCATGGCAAGCTGGGGATCAAACCTCAGTCCCTGTGTCTGCCTAAGTAGGCACTTTAATCCAATGAGCTATCTGGCCAGCCCCAAAAGAGCACTTTGCATCTGGTGGAGGCTGAGGCTTCTGTAGGGCTTCAGTGGAAAGGACAGAGGCGACTCTCGCAAGCACCAAGAAGACATCTTTCATCAGCTCCCTCTGCCTCTCTTGGCAACACTTCAGTGTCCTTCAAGGGTCCATGATCTTGGATGGCTCACAGGATGCCTGGATGCATCAGCTCTGAGAAAGGGTCATAGGCCCTCGGGAGGGAACCTGTACTCGAAGGCACAGGTGTGGCCTTAACATGTAGCTTGGCCGTGCAGAATATCCTGCTTGCTTGGGATGTGCATGTCGGGCTCCAGAAACCTGATGGGCTGAGAGCATTCACTGCACGGTGGTCACTGGAGATCAACTTGCTTTCTGCCTGTGCTGCCTCCTAGAAGGAAGTATGGGTGCTCACAGGGTGAGGTGCAGCCTGGGCTGAAGCTTCCATGTGCCAGGGGTACCCCCAAGATGGATGCTGTAACACAGCTCTTCCCGACCTCTGTGGTAGTTCAGGAATGCTGCCCAGCCACCTCTGGCATTTGGGACATGCTGCCAGAGAAGGGATCTTGGGAGTAGAGGCTATGGGATTTGTAGCCTAAAGATCTTGGGCACAGAGAGAAGCGAGCCCTGCCAAGAGGCATACGTATCTTTAAGACTCTTAGTGGGGCCGGCGAGATGGTTCAGTGGTCTAAAGCGCCTGCGTAGGAGGGCTCAGGCAACTGCGGGGACTGCGGTTCGATCCCCGGCACCACATGCTGCGCCAGCGCCACCACCAGGGCAGGCTGAGCCAGCCACAAAATGAATAAATAAAAAGAAACAAACAAACACAACAAGCAAACAAATAAAATAAATAAATAAAAATTTAAAAAAAAAAAAAAAGACTCTTAGAGACTTCTTTTTGGAGTTCCTTGGAAAAGAAAAAGCGATTATAACTGTGGGTAACTGTCATGATGCTCAGTTTCCCTAAAACTGCAATTAATTTCTTTGACTCCTTTCTATCTATATTTCTTCTACCCCACCTCAATTTTATTTTTATTTTTTTGCGGGACCGGGGTTCAAACTCATGACCTTGCACTTGTGCCACGGAGCTATCTCCCCGGCCCCCCTACCTCAGTTTTAAAATCAACACTGACATTTAGTAAATTCATGACATTGTGCAATCACTACCAAAACATCCTTACCACCTCAGAATAAAACCCCTAAACTATTAGCCATTTCTTGTTCTCCTCTCAGTCTACAATCAATCTGTTCTCTATCTCCACAAGTTTCTGTCTGGCTACAACTGGCTCTGTTCACTGAGTGCAGTGTTTCAAGTCTTGCCCATGTGGCAGTGTCTGCAGGGATTCAGTCCTTTTTTTGCGGGGATGTCTTTGTAGTTCAGGCTGGCACTGAACTCACAGTGATCCCCCCACCTCCCAAGTGCTGGTATTATGGGCATGTGCTACCATATCGTGAACTTGTTGCTTATGTTTTTGGTGTTCTTTCTAAAAATCCATTGCCAAGTCTAAGGTCACAAATATTCACTCCTATGTCTTTGTCTATTTTTTAGGGTTCTTAGATCCTCAGTTTAGGTTTTTGGTGGGTTTTGAGTTAATTTTGGGTATGGTGTGGGCTAAGAGGGCTGCCTTCGTTCCTTTCCAGGTGGATATCCTATTGGCCCAGAACCGCTTATTGAAAGTTTACTTTTTTTCCCACTGAATGACTTTTTTTTCTTTTTTTGAGATAGCTTTCATTATGCAGTTCAATTCACAGCAATCCTCCTGCCTCAGCCTCTGGAGTGCTAGGAGTATAGGTCTGCAGCACCACCCCCAGCCCCCAATGAATGATTTTGACACTAATGTTATAATTAATTCATCTTACCCTATTTTAGAGACTGCGGTATTGTTTTATTTACTTTTCTGTTACCTGGGGCACCTGTTTGGCTCACAGTTGCAGAGTTCTCTGTCCTTGGATGGCCTGCGCATTCCAAAGCAGGGCAGCACAGTGGAGGGGCCTGGCAGAAAGCAGCCACTCGCCTCAGGGCAGCCAGGCTGCAAAAGGAGGAGCCAAGCTAAGAGTGCACCGTCCCGACACGCCCTCAGGCCCATCGCTGCCAGTCGGGTCCTTGCTCCCGGCGCCAGCACATTCCTTACCTCTCTACCCAATCCTATGAGAGAACCCGCCTGAGCACTGGAGGCCTCGGGAGGATGTCCTTGATCTGACTGACATTCCGTGCTTAGCCCCCCAATCACTTGAGCTCCTCCTCATGCACAATGTCCTTAGTTCATCTCTGACCTGTCAGTGTTAATGGTTTCAACATTGCTGCGATGTCCAGTCTTCTTTGAGACGCAAGCCAAGCTCTTAGCTGTGAGCCCTGTAAAAATAAAAAAGAAAGCTAAGTTCTGCCAGTGTAACAATGACACAGGATCAACATTCCCATTCCAAAAGGAAGGAACGGGTGTAGAGGTCGGACTAAAGCAAGACTGGGAGTCGGAGGGAGGGTGGGGAGCAGGATAGAGCTCAGCGGCACAGTGCCTCTCATGGCAAGTGCAAGCTTCTGAGTCTTATTCCTAGAACCATAAATAAATAACGCAAGACCAAAACCCAGCAGGGCAAACATTAAACTCTGGAGCTGCAAGTACAGCACTCAAGAGAGCTTCACAGGGCTTGCATGGCTGTACCCCTACAACTTTGCTGATTGCTTTTATCACGGCCTCTTTTGGGGGTAGCTTTACTCTCTGCCTGTCCCTTCCTCAGTAGATATTTCATGTTCCTGACTTCCCAGCTTTCTAGGGTCTCCATCACACTTTCAGCATCATCCTCTCAGATTCACCCACTACCCTCCTGGGCCACACCTCTTGGGCTCTCAGGCCTTCTGAAATCTGAGTGGAAGGAAGCCTCCTTGAGCCCTCTTGCATTCTGCATACATATAAAACCACTGTGGATGATGCCAGGGACTGCAGCCAGGCCCCCTTGAATCATGCCTGTAGCAGCCTGAGTACCTGCATGACTCAGCACTGTGAATCAAATCCAGGGCTGCCTTAGGCCTCTTTCTCAAAGTATGGAATTTTAAGGGCCAGGAAGATAGTTCAGTAGAATAAGCGCCTGCCTCAAAGCACAGAATTTCACTTTTGGGTCTTTGAGCCTACAGTAGGTGGGGTCTTACTGATTCCCAAGGTGCCCTCAAGGCATACTTCCTGTTGTCTCCTTGTGGAGTGTTTGGCTTCATTTTAATGCTAATCTTTTTAGCCACTGCCCTCTGGTACACTCTGGCCCACTCTGGCTAGGGCTATTCTGGGCTCTGTTGGGTGCCTGTGTCCTGGAAGTAAAGCCATGGCCTTTGTGTGGGATCAGAAGGGGCCTGTGGCTCCCAGACATCACAGCCACCAGGAGAAGAGTTGCAGTGGATGCAGGGTGCCAGCTGCCCTCCAGGTGCCAGCTGGGAAGGAAGCTAGCTACTCTTGAGCATGTGGCCTACAGTACTTCAGCACCATACTGCTGCCTGGGCAACCTGCTGGACACTGGCTCATGATGGGAGTGAATACATGCTGTTCCACTCATGAGTGCTGGAGATTTGCTCTGTGCTACTGGATGGAGAATGAATGATATGAGCCCCCCCCACACACACACACACACCGCCCAGCTGAGCCTTCCTCTCCTGCCAGTTGCTCCCTGGTGCCCCCTCACTGTCTTCCTATGCAATTCAGCCTCTACCTGTTATACTTGGCAGCAGAGGCCACAGCCTACCACTCTGAACACTGCCAACTGCCCTGTTCTGCTTGCCGAGTCCCCGCCCCACCTACCTGCTGAGCAGGGCCAATGCCAGGCAGCACCAAGCCACCCTAAAGAGAGCCCTTTCTTCTGCAAGCCCGGCACTTGGTTCACCAAAAGTCAGACAGGTGAGAGACCCACATCGCATGTTCTGGGAGAAGCAGAGTGGATAGAAGGGGGAGAGGAATCACAGCTCTTTAGCAGAGCAGGGAGCCAGCCACCACCACCTGAGCATAAGCAGGGTTTGTGTGATGGGGACCTGTGTTGGGGAATAGGTGGCCTTGAGGAGCTGGCATCCCATGTGTCTGTTTAGGGGTGTTTGTCAGTCTCTGGGTAGTCCTGGTTGGGTAGGGACAGAGAGGGGAAGCCATGGTCACTAGGTGAGGTCTTGGTGGCTTCCACCTGCCTGTGTGGCTGGTCATGTGGAGGCAGAGTGCTGGCACATCCAGTCCCTTTGGATGAGCAGGAGAGTGCAGAGGTAGTGAGCAGAGCTCAGTGACTCCTCTGTGACCCAGCTGCAGAGGACTGTGATTGTGCTGGAAGCAACAGATGAGCTGGCCTCGCCTCTGAGCAAGGCACAGGGGGGCCCATGGCAGCAGGGGGTGCATGGAGCCACTGAGTGACCAGCCACGAACGTCTCCCACTGACAGCAGCTCAGCCCCATGGGGAACCTGCAGACAGTTGCTTTGCCCCGAAAGCTGAGTGGGATCCTGTTTAGTACCGGGTGTTCCTGGGATAAGCCAAGCGATGTGCCTCCAGGGCACACTTCAGGGATGACACCTCATGGTGGTGCAGGTGCCGAGCCAGCTTCTGCTGCTCGGTGCCCATGGAGGAGGCTGCATTGTAAATGGCATCAGAGGTTAGGATATTTTTCCTTGGAATTTGCGATATCCCTGGCAGGATTCCTCGTCTTGCTTTTACTGAGCACACTGAGGGTCTGAATCCAGAGGCCATTGAGATGTAGAGGGAATGGGAGTGGGTAGGAGCAAACTTCTGAAAACAGAGTCCTGTCGGGACAGGATGCTTCAAAGCATGAGGGGCAGCAGCCTTCTGGTGGCAAGCTGAGCTGCAGGCACCAATGCACTCTGCCCAAGACATTTGTTTTTATTTTTATGTATTTATTATTATTATTATTATTATTATTATTATTATTATTTTGTCTTTTTGAGACAGGGTCTTGCTATGCAGTTCAGGCTGGCCTTGAGCTCACTTTTTATAGCCCAGGCCGGTCTCAAACTTGCACCGATCCTCCTGCTTCAGCCTCCCAAATGCTGGGATTACAGGTGTGCACCACCACGGCTGGGCCTTGTTTTTATTTTTGTAATATGTACTGAACAGAAAACCAAGCAGGGCCAGTGATGTAGCTCAGCACCTGCATGACAAGTACAAGGTCCTGAGTTCCATCGCTGGTACTGAAAAAGAAGAAGAAAAAAGAAAACTAAGCGTTTGTTCTGACTGCTATAAGTGGGTCATTCCAGGGAGCTGAGCACACTCCGTGCTCTGCATGTCCCACTGTCCTCCCACACAGCTGGGCCTCAGCCTTCTAGCTCTCACAGTTGGGCACCACCACCTTGTCTGGGTCTGGGTTGGCACTGCCCCTCCCAGGACTCCATGAGTCCCACAGTGTTGACCCACGCAGCTCATTTCAGTGCACTGTCCATGGGTTCACCCAAGCTGTGGCCCTGTGGTGACCCTGCCCACCCACATGCTTGCGTGCACTGTGACCTGTCGAGCCGGGTCCTGCTGGGCATCTGGGGCTGCTTCATCTCTTGGCCGTGTTGCAACCGATTGGGAACCCTGGGCCTCCAGTAAGTCCAGGCCTCCGAAGAGGTATGAGATTGCACGTTCTTCCTGTTTCTAGGCACAAACAATATGGCAAGTTTGAGGTTTTAAAATGTTCAAATGGGACTCAATTTGGCTTTCATGCCATCCCATTAAGTTGTGTTTAAATCACTCTGGGTGTGGGTGTGGTTGTGTGTATGGGGGATGTGTGAGTTCACCACACCCTGGCTGACACTTCTGCACCCTGGGAGCCCTCTGGCTCTGGGTGAACAGGGCTTGGCTCTGCCTCTCTCTGCTTCTGCTGCTAACCTCACATCTTTGCTTGGCTTCAGGGAAGTAGAAAGTTTCCACTCCCACTCGGGAGGACAAGGTCTCAGCGCACACAAGTGCATGCATGGGTGGACAGCAGAGGGGGCTGCACGGCCAGAGCAGGGCTCAAGGGTTGGAGACAGGAGCAGAGCCGCTCGGTGGCCCCTGTGTAAGATGGAGTGTCCAGCAGGTTGGCCTGAGCACACCTGGCTTTCTCCTGTGGTCCGACTAGGAGGTAGACAGGCAAAGTCAAAGGAAACCTGGTCTCTGCCAGACGTTGGCCTCTGGGACCAAGCATGCCAGGCTGCGGCCCCATGTCCTGCTGGGTTTCTCCTTGGTCTGCACATGTCTGCCTACTTCTTGGGACCAAATGGAGTTCTCTGGGGCTGGGGCTGTAAATGTTGTCAGGTTGGGGTTGAGCTGCTTTTTCTACCCCACAAAGCAAGCCAGCTGGTAACAAGAGGGTCCTCACATGATGTCTGCTGTGACCATCACAACAGACCCTGGAGAACCATGGGCGTCGCAAAACCATGTTGTTGGGCAAGCAGCTCGTCTGCCTAAGTGGCTGCCTGGCCGTTATCCTCTCACCTCAGACAGTGTGACAAAGATGGCTGTTTTGAGACTGCTGATGCAAGTGACTGTCTTCACTGTCACCCCTAAGAACTGCCCCCATTTCCTCCTCCCTGGTCCTTGCTCAGTCCAAGACTGACATAGAACCAGACCCTAAGCAGCATGGACTTGGCCTCAGGAAGCCGGGCTGAGGATGTGGCCCTCTCAGGTGGAGTCCGCTCTGATGTCTCATGACACAGAGCAGAGCATGAATTGGACAGGTGAGCACACCACCTGAGGGGCCCTGTGGAGCCCGAGGCTGAGCCTGGACCTGAAGGCTTCAGCGCTGGTAGCCTCAGCTCCAAGTGCAGGAAGAGCACAGGCCAGGCCCTTGGCTCCCAGAGGCAGTGGCACAGGGACTCTGCATAATGGTGAGGGCGCTACATCCTCCTGGCTGCCTGGACAGAGGAACCCACACTATTCAAACAAATGAACAAAAGCACCTCCCCTGCCTCAGCCTCCTAGAGCCTGCTTTGGCCTCCTCGCAGCGAGGTTCCTACCACCATGCTCTGCCACCAAGCAAGCACCAGTGATGGGGACACTGTGTTGGCAGAGGAGACATCACTGAAGGTGGTATGTCCCTGCCTGGGGCCAGCATGGAGGTGCCAAGCAAGCACATATTGAAGGAGAAACTTTGGAGAAAACAAATGCAAGTGTTGAGCTGAAAGCACTTAGGGAGTGGGCCCCACGGAGCCTAGGCAGGTGCCCTGCAGGATGTTGGGTGGAAGTGCCATGCCGTTGCTGCCACACAGAGCACTGGAAATGGGGCTGTGGATTTGCTGGGCCTGGGAGCTTCCACTGTTCTCTGGCTTCGTGTCTTTCTTCTTGGTGACAGCAGACTGAAACATCTTTCCTCAGCTGGATAATGAGAAATGCTACCCTCTCCAGCCTGCCGTGCCCCACTTTGTGGCTGGCAGGACACTGGGCAGAGCAACAGTCACTTGTCCAGAGGACCCTGAGAAGCACAGCCCAGCTGGGCAGGAAGGACAGCAGGAGCCCATAATCAGGGCCTGGAGCCATCAGCTGTCTGCAGCCTCCCGGGCTCAGTGGCCAAGCTCATTTAGATTAATGAAGGTCACGGGCCTTCCCTGCAGGAAAGGGCTATTTAAAAGCCATTTTCCCTTCTGAATTAGAACCCAGCGAGCTCTCCAGCCAGAAAAGGACAAAAGTGGCCTTCAACTTGTCTTGCTGAGTGACAGGAGCCAGTTGGAAGGGCTTGCAGATAGCAGCTCCACTCCCAGAGAAGAGTCCAGATGTGTGTGGCAGGGCAGGTGGCAGGGAGGGTGGTGCGACGGCGGGCACACAGCCTCCGCTCTCGTCCTCACTGCGGCCATGCCCGAGCAGGCCAGGGTTCAGGGCAAGGCCGGGGTCCAAGCCTGCCACACTTGGGTGACCATGACATGGGGTAGGACCTGACAACTCGATTTTGTGCACACTTTTTCTATAAACCTGAGCTGCATAGAAAATACAACTTATTGATTTGGTATAGCGTAGGAGAGGAAGGAGAGGAGGGCGGACGGGAGGCCAGGGCACCTGGAGACCCGCCCCACTCAGCCTGCGACCCTGTACACCAGCAGAGCCATGGCTGGTGTAGCCTGGATGTGGCCGTGGAGGCCGCTGCTGCTGCTGCTGCTGCTGCTCTGGGCAACCTCAGGGCCAGAGGCCAGTAACAAGGTGAGCACTGGTGGCACCTGCCCTGGGAGAGGGAGCCTCGTGGGTGGCAATATGGCAAATGCGCCTGCTACCTGCACCCCGCTGCCCCAAACCCACACATCCCCACTGCCCGGCCCTGGGACCAGGCTCTTGGCTCTCTCCCCTGATTGCTCCCATACTGCTTCCTGCCAACCTGGCACCTCAGGCCTCCTCCTCTGTCCCTTCCTCACTTGCCTTGGCTCTGTCTCTTCAGGAAACCCCGGGTTTAGCCCCAGTCAGTGTAATCTTTTTTCCCCACGGTGATCTCTGCTCTGGTTAGCTGTGTGACCTGAGCAAGTTACACAGCCTCTCTGAGCCTTGGTCTCTTCCCCTGGGACACGTCAGGTGCCAGGGAGCACAATGGGGTGCTGCCAGCTCCAGGAACAACCTTTCTGCTCCATGTTCCATGCCCCATTCCTACTCCCTCCAGTTTCTTCCTCCCCATCCCCTCCTAGCACGGGTCCAGCCACCGTGTTCCAGCACAGTCGTCCCCACCCCTACTGCTGCCTGGCTCCACGCTGGGTCCTGAGCTGGGTTGGTGGCTGGGCAGAGGAGATGGTGGCACTAGTATGACGACCCTGTGTCACAGGGCCTAGGGGAGCCCTGCGAGGACCATCAGGAGTGCCGGACTGGCTGCTGTGTCCCCAACAGCTTGAACCCCCAGCGGTTCTGTACCACCCAGAACTTCTTTCAGCACTGCTCACCGTGGTACAAGGTGCGTGGCCTATGTCGTGTGGGCAGGTGAGGGTAGGTGCGGGGTGGGAGGTAGCCGTGTGAGGACCTGTGCTCCCACCCCACAGCCCATCGACTACCCCTGCTACCACCACTGGGAATGCCAGAGCAACTGCTGCGTTCAGATCGGGGATAGCAAGAAGCGGACCTGTGTGCCCAAGACCATCTTCCAGCAGTGTGTTACCTGGCGCAAGGTAGACAGAGCCCTGTTCCTGTCCCTGAGAAGTGGCCCAGCCCTGCCCCTGGTGGTGACCTTGGCCCTGTTCCCAGCTCACAGGGGACCCCTGCAGCAGCCACCGTGAGTGCATGAGTCAGTGCTGCATCCAACAAGTGGACTCCAGTCCCCACCGCTGCACCCCCCGCAGCGGGGTTCTGGCTCACTGCTTACCCCAGTAAGTCCCTTGTGGGAAGGCAGGGGTGAAGGGAGGCGATGTCCAGACCAGGTGGGCAGGTGCAGGGCCGAGGCTGCCACGAGTGTGGTGTGGGGCAGTGGCAGAGTGGACTAGTGGGGCTTTTTTTCTTTTTACTTTGCATTTCTTTTGCACTTAACTTATTCCTTTGCCATCAGTTTTTTCTTCTGGGATATCTTTTTCTTCTGTGCAGCCTCCTCCTCTAGTTTAGGAATGATTTGTTCCTTTTCAGCAAGGATCATCTCAATATTGCAGGGGGAGCTCATGTATGAGTTGATCCAGCCATGAGCTCTGTAAGTACGGTGGTGCATCTTGGGGGCTTTGTTCATCTGGAGATGTTCAATGACCAGAGAATCTACATCTAAACCCTTAAGTGCAGCATAGCTCTCTGCATTTTTAAGCAGGTGCTGCAAAAATTCAGCACTCTTTTTGGGCCACTGACCCTGTGCCCAGCCCCACTGTTTGGTCTGGGCTCACCTACCAACTCCACCCTTGTAATGCTGGAATGGCACACACTGCTTCTTTAATGTGGCATCCTTCAGGTACTTGGTGGCCTTTTGGATACGCTTGTCCTTGATGGCCTGGGCAGTTTCACACATGTTCTTAAAGTGAATGCAAAGATATGAGCTTCTTGATTTGCATGATTTTGTGGGGGCTTTCTAGGACAAGAGGGTAGCGAACCATTTTCACAGGACACCTCAGGCCGCTCACAGGAAGAGGAAGAGGCCCAGTGGGGCTTCTGAGCCAAGCACTGTTCCTCATGATGGCCAGAGGGCAGTGTGGGTCCCTTGGGACCAGGTAGAGCCTGGGTGAGGAGGCCAAGGCAGGTGCAAGTGAGCCTGGAGGCCCTCATGCAGGCCAACACCTACGTATCTATGAGGGTGGCATCTCTGTGTGTCTATGTCTCTGTTGATCTCTGTGGACCTCTGTCTGTCCATGTGTGTGTGTGTCTGTGTGCAGGAGGTTGGCACAGTGCCAGCGAGGGAGCCTCTGTCACTCCTCTCCCCAGGGCTTTAGGCCCAGACATGAGGACCCAGCGTGGAGTCCCTCCAGGGTTTGTGGGCTAGGCCTACTGGTTGGCCTCTGGACTCAGGGCCTCATGAGATTTTTCAGCCTGGCTCCTCAGGGTGCTCTTGGGGTTGCAGGGGGAGCCACATGGGCCTGTGGGCCAGTCACACTGTCTCTTCCCTCTGCCACATGCAGCTCTCATTCTTGGCGTTTCCTTCAGCTAGTGACCTGAGTCTGCGCTGCAGGACCAGACCTGGACCCTGACATGCTAGCTTCAGCCCTGGCCAGCAAGAAGCCATGCCTTCTTGGTTCCAGGATCCTTGGCGTTGGGGTGCTGCCTTTGGCTCCAACCATGTGGTGTCAGTGAGCACCAGTTGCAGATCTGAGATGTGTGGTTCAACTGCATAAATAAACACCCTGATGGCTTGATGCACAGATGAGGTCTGCGTGCAGGCCTGACTCAGGCACGTCCCGAACTTGTCCTGCGTGGGGAGGCCACTCTGTACCCCTCCCCTGCACAAGGGATGCCAGGCCCACTCTTATCACCGGAGGTAAAAACAGCCTACCCGAGTACAGAATGTTCCAGAACACAGGACCATGTGCCAGGGCTGCTACCCCCTCCTCTAGTCTCCCCCTGGTGGCTGAAGCTGCAAAAGCCACTTCCTCCCATCTGGTTCCCAGATTTCTAAGCCATGCCCAAATGTGCCCACCTGGGGCATCAGGGCTCGAGTCACACCCAGCCCTGTGTCCTGGAGCCTCTATTGTCCACACTGCTCTGTAGAGTTGCCTGGGACTGGGTTCTCCAAGCCCTGCTGTTTGCTGGATACCTGGCGACCCCTCCCTGTGTGTCTGCCTGGGCTGAGGGTGCTCATTCATGCCTCGTTCCAGGACCGTCCCTGTCCCTTGGGGTCCTATGTTGTTACTGAGGTCCCCAACTCGGGTGGCCCCCCAGGTATCCCAGGCACAGGTGCATGGTGCCTCAGGGCCAGTGTGACAGCAGGCAGTTCTATGGATTTTGTCTACTCTGTGACAATTTTATCACTACTTTTCTTTTTTTAAGCTTCTTTTTTTAAAAAACAAAAAAAACCCAAAACATTTATTTATTTATTTGTGTTATGGCCGGCTCAGCCTGCCCTGGAGTTGGGGCTGGCGCAGCATGTGGTGCCAGGAATCAAACCACGGTCCCTGCAGTTGCCTAAACTTTCCTGAGCAGGTGCTTTAGACCACTGAGCCATCTCGCTGGCCCCTTACCACTACTTTTCTGATGTCATAGTCTTTGATCACGTGTTTACAAGATAATTTTATATTTTCTACAGAAAGAACAGAAAACTAACCAATTTAATCTCCTCATTGAAAAGAGCCAATTATATATTTTTTTCAATTTAAAACTAATGCTAGCAGATATCAAAACTACTTTTCCTCTAATTATTTTTATCAGTCCCTGTTTGCAGTATATAAGAACTGTCCTTTGGGGGCTGTCAGCGCCCAGACAGACACAGCTTCCGTTTCCCTGCATCGAGGACCCGCTGTTATTTTCAGTTGACACAACTGCCGCTCTACACCTAGGGAGGCACTGCTGGTCCCACCTGGAGGCTCATGCCACAAGCACAGATCCAGATGAACTGACTTGAATGTGGTTCCTGTAGAAGCGGGGCTGAGTTTTCTGCTGTTAGCTCTGTGTGCCCATGCCCATGTGGTGACACAGCCAGCCAGCTATTCTACCTTGGTGCCATGAGCTTACCTGGGCCATGGAAGCTGTATGCTTGTGTGCACCTATGACCTGTGTGCCTGCATGTGTGCACCTGTGATGTGTGTGTGTGTGTGTGTGCATGCGCAGGTACGTGAGCACAGGCATTCCATGTCCCTGAGGTGCACATCCCTGCCTAGCACCAGTCAGGAGCCCACCAAGCAGCCATAGGGGGCCCTAAAAGTTGCAGTGCTGAGTCCAGTGTGAGAACTTAGAAGCCAGGAGTGCACTTTACTGAACCTGTTGTGTCTGTGGACAGCTTCGGGCACTTCCCCTTTGGGCGAGCCGGCAGGAGCCACACACAAAGTGGACAGGACAGACTCCTTTGGCCACTGTGGTGGGGATTTGTAGGTTCTGGAAGGCTGGACTGGAGATGCCAGGGCTGTGGCCTCAGCACGGATGCAACTGATGGAGCCAGGGCCTCGCGCACTGGCGCTGCACCACTGCAGGGGGTTGCCCTTTATTGAATGATTGATTAATTGATTGATTGGTGGTACCAGGGATTGAACTCAGGACCTGGTGCTTTCCAGGCAAGCACTTATTCCACCAAACTATCTCTCTGATGCCCCTATTTTTTTTCAATTTAATGAGAAAAAAATAGCAGCAAAACAGTTTCTTTCTTTCATTTTTGAGTTAAAACCTTTCCATTTATTTATTTATTTATTTAGTCTTTTTGAGACAGTGTCTTGCTGCGCAGTTCACCCTGGCCTTGACTCACTTTTGTAGCCCAGGCTGGTCTTGAACTCACACCGATCCTCCTGCCTCAGCCTCCCAAGTGCTGGGATTACAGGTGTGTGCCACCATGCCCAGCAACCTTTCCTCTTTCACCTTTTACCTTTTCCTCTTTTACCCTTTTTTTTTTTTTTTTTTTTTTTGGTCGGTATTTTATCCCAGCAATGACAAAGAAACTAAGACTGTAGCTGTTTTAACAGGTGCAAAGCAATATCTGATTATGGTTTTGATTTGCATTTTCTTGATTACTTCAAAAGAGGTTAGTAGGACAGTTAAAATAATACATTGAATTGGTTGTCTTCGTAGTAGCTAGAGGACAAGATGCAGACATGATATCTTGTCTAGACAATATTAGTACAGACTTTTCTTCTCTAGCCCTTTATTTTTAATTTTCAAGTGGTGTAAGTTGCCCTGATGGCCTTGAGCCATCCACCGTTTCAGCTTCCAAAGCCCAAAATCTTCAACGGCGCCCAGGCTGCGCAAAGCTCCAGGTGTACATTTCCAAGAACGCCACCAGGGGGCAGCACAGCTCTGTGCCTGCCTGGGAGCCTCCTGCCCAAGGTCCCTCTGAGCAGGGATGCAGGCCACACTGAAGCCAGCAGGGAGAGACAGGCAGCCCTGGCCCAGAAAGCTCTGCCTGCGCTGGCTTCTGTTCTGCAAATCTCTGCACACAAGCATGGGCCAGGGACTGGTGCCACAGAGGACATGGTGGACGGCACGGTGACCCATCTGCCTAGCATGTCAGGCCTCTCAAACTGCAGACAGATGCAGTACCTGCCCGGGTGCTCCTGGGAAAGGGAACCCACCATTACTCTGATTTTGGTTTTGGAGGGGAACTAAGTTGTATTTTATTGTGTTGTCATGCCATGGAGATTTTACTTTTACTGTATTTTTCTTTTTGAGACAGGGTCTTGATTTGTAGTCCAGGTTGGCTTTGGATTCATGGCACTGCTCTTGCCTCTGCCTCACAAGTTCTAGAATTACAGGTGTGTGCTACCATGCCCAGCCAACCATGGAGTTTTTTTGTTTGCTTGTTTTGGGTGGGTTTTTTTTTTTTTTTGTCTTTTTGAGACAGGGTCTCGCTATGCAGTTCAGGCTGGCCTTGCGCTCACTTTTGTAGTCCAGGCTGGTCTCAAACTCTCACCGATCCTCCTGCCTCAGCCTCCCAAGTGCTGGGAGTACAGGTATGCGCCACCACGCCTGGCAGACCATGGAGTTTTTAAAGGTCCCAGTGAGACACACCACAACGGCCGCCCAGCAACCTGTGAGCGTGTCGTCAGTGGTCGGGCTGTCGGCACCACTGTCTCCAGGCTTCTCCACTACATGGTGGGGAGGTTTGTGCCCCAGGTTCCTAGGCTGCCCCCAAGAGGAGAGGCCATGGCAAGCGGTGAGGTCATGAGTGGAAACCCACGAGCCATCACTTCTATTCCCCAGAAACCCTGGACACCTGGCCTCCAGGCTGGGAGGCCTGGGGCTGTGGGAGCCACTCCGCAGCTGGAATGACTGGGGTGACCTCTGGGCTGCAGACACTGAGTTCTGGGCTGCTAGGATGGGATCCAGGGCCACGGGTGCTCAGCAAGTGCTCGCTGTGAGCTGCGCTTCAGCTCCTGATCAGTCGGTTGCGGGAGGGTCTTGCTGAGTTGCCTCGCTGGCATCCATGTGTCCTGAGTGGGATCCTACCATCCTTCTGCCTCAGTTTCTCAAGTAGCTAGAATTACAGGTGTGTACCATATTTTAAACACTCAGAGGTCCCAGGGTTGAGAGCCTTGTGCCTGTCCCCATCATGGAATTAGCAGGACAGATCCATGTGAGTCAGACCTGGCCCAGTCTGGCCCAAGTGTCCTTTTGAGTGTGGTCTCTTCCAAAGCTGGCCCGAGTTTCTCTGCTTGTCTTAGCCAGGGTTTGCAGAACACATAATTTATGGAGCTATTTTATAATATTCACCCAAAGAGTCTAATGGAAAAAGAGTGTAGAAAATCTGTCCTCCCACTAGAGACCCCAAGAATCCAACAGAGGGCCTAGATCCCATGGCGCTGGCCTGCATGAGTCCAGCTAGAGACTTAGAGCCCATGGCAATGTCAAAGGCAAGTCTGTACCAAGGATCTGCACAGGGAAGGCCCGAAGGCCAGTGGTGGAAGATAGAAAGTCTGTCCCAGCAGGATGAAGGGTCTATGTGGTGGGCTGAGGGACCTGCACTGGAGCCAGGAAGCAACGCTCAAAGTAAGGACCACAGCTCCCCTGAAGTGAACTACGGCCATCCTCAGTAACAGCGAGGCCTGACTCCTTCAGGGAGGAGAATAGCCGAGTTTACACCAGGAAAGCCAGCATGGCAGCTTCTCCAGGAGAGTCCACGGCGCACTGTCTTCCTCTCCAGTTCTCTTTTTGTGCTGCTGGCAATAGTCCTCAGTTGGGCCTTCCACGTCTAGCACTGTGCTGACTCAGCTCAGCTGGGGTGATGAGGTGGGCGTTAGTTGCCACACTGCTAAATGGCTTCAGCATGAGCCAAGGGACCATAAAGTGAGTTTTCAGGGAGCAGAGGGAGAGGAAGGCCTATGTCCAGGTCTCCCCACTCATCCCCCAAAAGGGTAGCCCGGGGAGCTGCTCCTTGCAAGTGCTCTATGGCCTTAATAACATTGGGACTGGAGGGAAGCCTGGTGCCTGGGCCTCTGAGAGGAAGTCAGTCAGAAGCTCTACTCATCCTGAGTTCAATCTCTGGTACTGAAAAAAAAAAGCTCTACTCTTCAGCAGCACCACCTGCTCCTATAGGGCTTTTACTCAGTCCAACGTGGTGGCCAGGGCCAGGGCCACACAGGGTGGCAGGCAGGGGAACGCTGGGAGGTATAGAAGGAAGTTTCTAGAGTGTTTCTAGGACTGTCATTTCTGATTCCTGACTGGGTGAGGGAGACCTGGAGTGAGGGAGAACACGCAGCAGTGTCTGCAGAACGAAGAGTGCAGCAAGGGTCGGACCGACAAGAGGACAGCGAGCGGCAGGCGGTGAGACGCTGTCTCCAAGTCAGAAAATGCAGGAGGGCTGGGCTGCAGCTCACAGTGCAGCCCCCGCGCCCCACCCTCAGGACTGGGCGGAGGAGGTACAAAGTCGAGGGGAGCCCTGCGGGGGGGTGTGCCGGGCGGTGCAGCTCCCCAGCAGCAAAGCTGCCAACACGGCACATGGCTGTGCTACAAGTACAGGGGCTGGAAAGAGCCAGCTGCAGAGGTGCCCAGCCCTGCAGGGTCTGTGAATTGGATCTCTGATGAGCCAGAGCCCAGAACCCAAGAACTCATGGCTCCTGGGTCCCCAGGGAGCTTCCGTTGCAGAATGGAGGGACAGGGGCCACAAGAAGCATCTGAGGAGGCCATGTGACTGGCTGGCTCCCACCCAGACTGTGAACTGCACTGGGAAGAAGGAGTACAAATGATGAGGGGCCAAAGAGCCCCTGGTCTAGAGGAGAAGCATGTGCCGTCTGGGATGGAGGAAGTAGGCGCGCGAGTCACTGGGTGACTGTCACTGGGTGACCGCTCCAGTGCTCAGTGCGAAGGTACTTCCTCACTAACACCTCCTTTACGCCATAGTGCAAGTCCCCCAAGAAACAGCCAAGCTAAGAGCGCTGCCCTGCAGACAGCTATGGAAAGAAGCCATTTAGCTTCAGCCTGTGACGGGCACACGGCCTGAAAGCAGGGGTCAGCGTGGCCTTGTAAGTCACTGTGTCCCCTTCCCTTGCGCACAAGACAGCTGATGACAGGCTGGCTCTCTCCACTATATCTAGGGGGACGGCTCTGGGGGAGAAGGCCCAACCCTACGGCACCTGGTGAAGGAGACACAGCTCCTACGTGTGTGGGCAGCCTGTGAGGTCCTGGCTTACTGCAGGGCTGGCTGGCCTGCTTAGGGTCTGTGGTGGGGAAGTGCAGACCTCAGAGCTACCCAGGTGCCGACTGGCGAGATGCTCAGGCCAGGAGAAACAGGCTGGGGTGGAGCCTAAGGATGGAACACAGGTGCCTGGCTTCCCTCCCTAAACCCTACGTAGACAGAAACAGCGAGGGACAGAACTCCCTGACTCTTAACCCCTTCGTCAGTGTCCACTTGCTCGCCCCCTGCCCACGCACTCACCATACAGAAGCCTGTCCATCACCCGCCATCCACAGCCCACCCCCTCACCCACACGCACGCCCCCAGCCCACCCCTCTATCATCCACCTAGACACCTTCTCAGAGCCCCTCTAGCTACTTTTCCTGGAGAAAGCAGCCTGTGCAGTCTCTGCTTTGCCAGCCTTTGC
>PVKN010002756.1:0-40713 GCA_004027915.1 Capromys pilorides
AAGGGAGGAGGAAGGGAGAAGGAAAAGGAACAAGAAAAAAAAAAAGAAAAGAGAAGGAAAAATGGAAACAACTTTTGTAAAAAAGGGGAAAAGCAGTTGCAGGAAGGGGAAGGGGATTGGAAAAAAGTGAGCTATATCATATACAAGTACAAATTATCTATGATGAATGTGATCATTATGTATTTCCAAAATGTATTCCCCCCCAAAAAAATAAAAATAAGAAGACAAGTTGGGGCTAGAGAGTGAGTCCAAAGCAAGATCCTGTTTCACAAAACCAAAACAAGGAGCACAATTTTTATATATTTCTTTTTCCTTTTCTTCTTTTTTTTTCTTCTTGTGCTAGGACTTGAACTCAGGACCTTGCACTTGCCAGGCAGTGCCGATCCACTGAGCTACATCCTTGGCTCCGGGGAACACAATTTTTTAAAAAATTAATGCCCAGTGTCTTGAAGAAGATTATGCAGATCTAGGTTATGCAGATTTAGACTGAATCAATTTTGCCAACATTTAGACATGAAACGACTGGCACATCTATCTGCAGACCTGAGAAGTGATTGGACCCAGAGCTTTACACAGGAAGGTCAAGGTTTGTTCTGCTTTTAGTTATTTTTTGGGTATCTATAGGCCCAAGTGAAGGGCCACTGTTTCTTAGAAAAGACTGCCTTTAAGTCTCTGGCTTTTTAGTGAATAATAGGATAAGGGCTCAGGAGTTTTTTGGTTCCCTAACCCTATTGTGGTCAGTGTGATCTGTGTTGAACTACAGATAGGGAACCTGAGTAGGTGTGGTAGTGCATGACTGTAATTCCATCCCTCAGCAGGCTGAGGCAGGAGGAGTGCAAGTGGGAAGCCAGCCTAGACTATGTAATGAGAATCTGTCTGAAAAAAATGGAGGGAGAGGAGCTGCAGAAGCCAGCTGGGGGTGGTGAGGTGGAGGGTCAGGCATAGCAAGCCCACTGATTAGTCAGCATCAGGAATCGGTGATACAGATGGAGACCATGCAAGAAACCCTGGCCTTCTCGCTATGACTTTTTTTTTTCAGTGCTAGAGATCAAACCCATGACTTTGCGCACACTAGGCAAGTATCTACCACTAAAGCACAACCCAGAAAGCCTAAGAAAATACAATCTTCTCCCTAGAATCTAAATATAGAGGCATCTGGAAAGAATTCCCAGAACATGGGACTCAGAAGAAAAAGATGTGAAGACCAACAACGATTCTCACTCAGCAGAGGACCATGAAGACTAAGGTAACAATGTTCATCAGTTAATGTGAAAAAAGACATTTGGAAAGATACACCTGCTAGTACACGTGTTTCAAAGGGGGGCTAGCAAAGGAGTTATAACCCAGGATGCACTTGCTATAGTGACAAAGAATTGAGACAAAGGAGGAACTCTAAGGACAGCACTAATCTCAGGAACTGACTGTAGGGGCCGGCTTGCTCACAGGCTACCGCACCTGAAAACCTCATCTCAGAAGGGGTTCTGCCACTCACCAGACCAGCGTGACCTGCAGGTGTTCCAAGAGGGCAGGGTTTCGAGCAGAGCCCCCACCTCATTTTGGGTGAGGCTTCGTACCTACAATGTTCTTACACTTACCTGTAAAAGTGCCCATTGGCCTGTACTCTGAGCCAACGGACATGGGCTACAGGCTTGTAAATGCTCTTGACAGACTCCGGGATCCTGACCAAGGTGCTGCTGACCTCCAGCCAGTCTGAGCTCCGGGCTGCCTGGGGTGGAGCCAGGCCAGCCTTCGCAAGTGAGTCTCCATGAAGGAAGTCTCCATCCTTCACGGGCTGGCAGGGCCATGCATTCTTCCCACCCGGTGAACCTGGCCAAGTGCTAATGAATTTCCACCGACCTACAGATGCAAGCTGGGAAGATCTTCAGTACTCGTGGGTTTCACTTCTGTATTGTTTAGAGCACAGAAACTGAGGCACAGAAGTATAGGTGTCTCTTGGCCACTGCTTTTTTTTTTTTTTTTTTTTTTCAGAACTAGGGATTGAACTCAGGCCCTTGTACTTCCCAGGCAAGCACTTATTCTACTGAGCTATTTTCCCCACTCCTTTGCCCATGCACTCTGTAGAGGCTTTGGCCCAGGGGTTGTGAGTAGCAGCAGAGGGAGCAGGAAGTGGGGCTCCCAGGAAGAGGACCTGGACAGGCAGGGTAAAAGGAAGTGATCAGTCCTAGCTGGGTACAGCAGCAGGCCAGGGACAGTGGGCATGGCCTGGGTGCTATTCCTGGAGGCAAAGAGTGGAATAGTGGTGGAAATGCTTTATAAAACTACAGTTGACAGCAGAGGAGAAGCGGTGTGGCACTCTGTAGGGGAGCCACCTGGGAGTTCTCACGAGCTCGCAGGCAGAAATGTCCCTGCTGGGAGACCCCAACCCCAGCCTCCTGCAGTGAGAGCTCCCCTGGCCTGGTGAGGGGTCTCCCTGTAGGGCCTGGGGCTGGGGAAGGCACCGACAGCCAGAAAGATAGAAGGCAGGTTCCTGGGGCACCCATCCAGCTTACCTGAAGGTACTGCTCTGCTGGGGGCCTCCTGTCCCTGGCCGCCACTGGGGTTGGCTAGACACAGCTGAAGTGTGGAGAGTGGGGTGAAGGTAAGAGTAGGAGGTGCCACTGCTGCCTACAATCTCCCGGGCACCTTTGGACCTGGCCGATCTTATCACATCGAGCTCTCGGGATAGACACCAGCCCCTAGCTAAGAGGAATGGGCATAGTCATTGCCTCCCTTTTCTTGGCAGAGGAGAAAGGAAAAGGTCCAGGGTTCACTAGAAAAGAGCAGGAGGCCCCGGTCCCTGAGTGTGAAGGGCAGGGCAGCTGGGCCGACGAGTCGGTCGGAACACCCATCACTTCCTTCCAGCCGTGCTCCAGAAGAGAGGCCGAGCCCTAGGACTGAGACTGGGGAAAATGAGGTTTAAATACAGTAATACGATAATAAAATAAGTCCACAATAGAGGTTATAATGGTGGTACATGTTTGTGGTAGGAAATTTGAAAAAAAACAAAATAATGTGAGGAGAAAAACATTCTACCACCCCATAGTTCACAGGTAAGCAAAATTAAACAAATATAAATTTACTTTTCCAGAATCTTAATATATTTTAACTTCACTGGAGTTTTAGAAACTTGTGCAGTACGTGTTTGTAATTTATTTGTTTTGTCCCAGGCACTGTGCTACGATCTGTATTCCCCAGCCCTTTCCTCCTTTCTTATAAGATCTTTGAAAGCGTATATACATGTGTGCTTTGTGCAGGCCAGGCAAATGTTTACCACTGAGCTACTTCCCTAGTCCTCAAAGCTCACTCTTTTTTTGGTACGGGGATCGAACTCAGAACCTTTCATTTGCCAGGCAGGCACTTAAGCCACTGAGCTATCTCCCAGACCCCATGACAGCTTATTTTCTGATGACTGGTAATATACCATTTGTTCAGACATTTCCTTACTCTTAAAGACTTTCCTTTTTGGAGACAGGGTCTCACTATGTAGCCTAGACTGGCCTCAAACTTGCAGCGATCCTCTTGCCTCAGCCTCCTGAGTGCTGAGATTAGAGGCGTGTGCCACAGCCCTCCTTGAAGGTCCCAGTGGTTTACAGTTCTGGATGCAAAGGATATGTACACGTTTTTATTACTTTGCATTTTTTTTTCCCCTTAGAACAGTTTACAGAAGATGAGATGCGTGGACTGAAGTATCAGCAGGGTTAGGGCTTTGGTGCTTCTTGCAGGCCTGTTTGCTCCCGGCATGCTCAGGAGGCCCAAGCAGACTTTGTACCCTTCCCTGAGCATGGGAGCGTGGCAGTGGGAGAGGCTTGCACGCAGCCTCCTGTGTGTGGGCGGTGCTGCCCTTGGAGAATGCCAGTGAGGAGGAAGGGGTTTACCTGGGCTTCTGAGGCAATAGAGTGGGGAAAGCCCAGGAGAGTCACCGGAAAAGCTCAGGTTCTTGAAGGATGGCTGCGCTACCTCCGGGACAGGGAGACTGGGATGAGCTAGGAGGTTGCAGTGCCGCAAAAATAGAAACACAGCTTTCCCAGTGGTGGGTCTAGGGACTGGGGGTGTCGCTGAGTGGAGAGCTCAGGACCACGTGGAGAACGCTGGCCTGAGTCTGGGTGACTCCTGTGCTCCACAGCGATTGCTCAGCACTGCAGAGGGTGCAGTGCTTCAGACCCGCCACTTGCTTCCTTCCTCACCATGCTGTCTTGCAGTAAGATGTCGCCTTGCAGTTCGCTGTATGAAGGGTGAGGTGCTCTGTACCTTTCTCCTCTTGCCACTCGGGATGTAGACATGATGCTTGAAGCTTGTGCAGCCGTCTTAGACCATGGTGAGGCCAGGCGTTTAAGGAATGAGCTAAAGGGATTCTGAGGTGGGCTTGGTGGCACACGCCTACAACCCCAGCCACTTAGCAGGCTAGAGTGGGAGGACCGAAGGTTCAAGGCCAACCTGGGCAATTTAGCAATTTAGTGAGACCTTATCTCAAAAAGAAAAAAAAGGGCTAGGTATGTAACTCACTGCTCCCTGACTACAGTCCCCAGTAACACATGCACGCACATACACACACACACACACACACACACACACACACACACACGTACGCATGCGCGCCCTTGGCCATACAAATCCGGGATTACCAATTCCAGACTTTCTTGTAGGTGGAATATATGAATGTACTTTCGATGTGGGTTCCACCTGGGCTGGCTTCGCAGAACTGTGTCACCTGGTTCCCTTTTCTACCTTTGCTACCTCACCATTCCCAACCACCAGGGGCACGTGGTACCCTCTGGGAGCGCAGGCGGACATGCAGAGGCCGAGGCCTGAACTTGGGAGACGGATGCCAGCTGACAGCAAGCCTTGGCCTGCGTGCCCCAGACCACTCACACTCATACCTGGGCACCCCAAATCCCTCACATCTGGGTGTACTGCACCCCCTCCGCACCATGTGTGCTCTTATCCCCGTGGTCAAGCTGTTTTGGTTGTTTGTGTCCTGCCAAGGCCCGATCCGTCATTGCCCTGAGCAAGCCAGAGTAACTTTGTCCGATAAACCTCCTCACCATGAGAGTGGTCCCTTTACACCCCCTACCCCCTTAGAAACCCTCACCACACCAATGTCCTGTTGCTTACACCCTTTGGGCACTGGCTTCTTTTCCAGGGGGCCCCATGCTTTCTCAGCTCCTGTTAGTAGTAACTGACCTGGACAGGCTACTAGCCTGGGACACGGATGTGTTCACCACCCCAAGATTCTTTTCCTCCCTGGGTCACTGGGCTGGGGCCATGAAAGCACTTTTTCTTGGGATTTTTCTCTCCTCTGACCTGTTATCCCTTGGGAATGAAGAGGAGGTTTGGGGGCCTGGACCAGGCTCTAAGAGGATTGAGATGGCACCATGGCGGGTCTCTGAGATCCCCTGCCCTCTCCCTCCCTTGGACTGGGATGTCACTGCCTCAACTCACAGTATATCCCTGTCCCACCTGTCCCCTTCCGAAAGGGCTGTGCTGTAGCCTCTGGCTCCTCCCTAGGACACCTGGGTGCGGCGAGGGGAGGGAAGGCGGGCTTTATGCGGAAGTAGCACCGCCTGCACCTGGCAGCCACTCTCAGAGGCAGGCCGGAACCGCACCAGCTCCAGGGGACTCCTCTGATTGATCGGCAGGCAGCCGGCAGGCAGCCGGTGGCCAGCATGCAGGTGAGCCTGGCCTGTGCCACCCCTGGTCTTCCAGGACACGGCCTAGGGGGCCTGACAGTCTGCCAGGCAGGATGAGGGACCCAGGAGGATGGCTCTTCCCCCTTCCTGGGATTTTGGAGACCTCAAGGCTGGGCTCTGGGGAGTGGGGTAGGGGCGCCTGCATGAGTCCTTCAGGTGGGTGGGACCGAGCTGCTGTTGTCCCCTGCCTGCCCCAAAGGACAGGGGACAGGTGTTGGTGTCAAGTGCCCAGCCACTTGGGCAGGAGGCCCTCCTCAGGCTGCAGGATGCTGAGTCGGCCATGTAGATCAGAGGTCTGGAGGGAACAGGAGACTACCAGGAAGATCAGTGTCCTCTTGCCCACCAGCAAGGAGGTCACCTGGGTGGGGGCCAGCACCCAGCAGCCCAGAGGATGCCCAGAGAGGAGAGAGAAACCAGCCCCACTCAGCCTCCAGGTGTGGGCTGGCCACTCCCTTCACCCCTGCCCATGGCCGGCTCTGGTATCTCCTGCTTGGCCTGGTCCCAGGGTCCCCCGCTTCAGCCTTTGCCTCCCATGGGGGCAGGCCAAGCAACTATGTCGGTCCTTAGAAGTGCAGAGGACAGGCACTGCCTGCCAGGTTGCTTGCCTGGGCCCTTGCGGCTTCTGCTAAAGTTCGAGCTCCCTGGCTGCCTAAGCAACTTCACCTGATGCGGCTTCTGGTCAACTCCCTTCTCGCTCTGTATGCTTCTGCAGAGCTGAAGTGCTAAAGACTGAGTCACTAGGAATAGTAGCTGCCAAGTTCCAAAAGGTGCTGAGACTGAGTTCCTAAGAGTCGTGAGGACTGTGTCCCTGACTGTAGTAACTCCCAAGTCCTCAGAGGTGCTGAGAGGTTGCTCACTGGAAGTCATACCTACCAATTCTCAGAGGTGCTGAGGACTGAGTTCCGAACACCAGTCGTCCCCGTCTCAGGAACAGCCCACACACATTCTTCCTCCCAGGAATGCTGCTCCCACTCTTGCCTACTGCCAACCTCTTGCCCTACAAGGCTGAGCTTTGGGCCACCTTCCTTCCAGTAGCCACCACCCCTCCAGCCCTTGGCATCCACTCACGAGGTGCAGAGCAAGGTCCCTCGTCATCTGGGAAGGTTCAGGGAAGGAAGAACTGATGGTGGGGCTGACACCAGAGGGAGGCGGGCACGTGGGGAGGGCAGGCACAGTGGATGCTGCCTGTGTGCCAGGGTGGGTGCAAAGCCCCCTTCGTGGGCAAGGACACTGCAGAATGCTCCTTGGGATGGCTGTGACCTAGTGAACAAGGAGGCCTTCGGGAGGTGACGAGGCCACAAGTGTGTAGCTGGGATGCACATGTGAGTGTACCACGTGAGCCAGCTGGGGAAAGTGGTCGGATTTGCATGGCAGGTCCCTTGGCCCTCCCTGACCTGCAAGCTGGCTGAGGGATGGGAGCAGAACCCCCAGCACTGATACTGTACTGTGAGGTTAGCTGGGAGCTGCTGGTCCCCTGGCTCCAGAGGTGTGCCCCTAGGACTCAGCCCCTGATGCACCAGAGTGGGGCACCAGGAGCCGGTAAAGCTGGGGGCAAGAGGGGTTGTCACAGGAACCTCTTGTGGCCAGGTGCGTGGCCGTGTCCACCCTCTTCCTGTCTGTGCATCTCATTAGGTGACTCTATAGCAGAGATGATGTCACCTCATTCTACAGATGAGGCAACCAAAGCTCATGAGAAGGTTGGGAGCCTCAGAGCCAGGGCTGGCTGCCTGCTCAGGTCTGCTGATGTCAGGGTTGGGGCTAGCATTCCAGGGCCTCTGGCTGAGAGTGGGGACTCCTGCCATGGCGCCCACATGGTTTCCTGGAGGTGGAGCTTAGTGAGTGGAAATATGGGGTTTTAGGTGCCACACTTGAGGCACCCAGGGTGGTCTTGGCTAGAGGAGGGGGCAGCCTCAGGTGGGCTGCTCAGCACTATTGGTAAAAGCCCAGAGCACCATGCTGAGTGGCCAAGGGATCAGGTCAGGGACCAGTTTGTGGCACTGGAAGACAGATGGGCAGAGAGACAGAGAGACAGGTTGATCCTAGAGGTGGGGTTGCTGGGCAGCAGAGTCAGGGACCTGGCACTGGAGGGGATCCTGGGGCCTGTCCAGAGGACCAGGACAGGCAGGGGACCTCTCGCCTGACTGGTAGTGGCTACCCTTGGGTGGGTATGCACGGCTTTGTCTGGAAGGGCCCCTTGTTCAGTGATCTACATCAGGGCTGCCAGGTGCACTGGGTGAGAGCCATCACACTGGTACAGGGCATACCCCAGCTCCAGGGGAGATTAATGCATCTATTTCAGCCCCAAACTGCACAGGGCCTTTGTAGCTTTGTGGGGAGGGCTCTTGCCTTGTTTCTGGGGCTCTCAGGGATAGTACATTAGTGTGGCCTCAGATTGTTCCCTGTCTCAGGCTCTTTCTTGGCCTGGTCCTCGAACTCCAGTCTAGTCTGGTCCCTCTTTGCCTGTCATGCATGTTCTGTAGCTTTGGGCTGAAGTCAGAGGGTCCTGGACATGGGGGATTCGCTCCCAGATTCGAAGTTAAGCTCGTGATAATCTATTTAATTTACTAACTCAGCCCACATGATACCTGCTGGGCCCCTTGGTGGGCAGGCTGGTGACACCAGAGCCCCCCAGCACCGTCCTGTCTGGGTGAGGCTACACCACCTTTTCTAAGACCATGGAGTGGTGCTGCCCTTGCCCTTACCTATCTGAGTCCAGATTTTTCCCAGTACAGGACAGGGCAGGTTTTAGTTACTGTAGCTCACACTGGGGTTTAGGTGTCTGTGTACTGGAGGGGAGCCTGGGTACCCAGGAGTCTGGAGGGGATGCAGAGGCAGGGCGAGCTGCACTCTGGGAGGGGCCACCAGGATGGTGCAGTGTGGCTGCGGGAACCGCAGAGCACACTGACATCACCCTGCTGCCCGTCGGATTGTTTTGCGGTTTCCATAACCAGGCAGGGCAGAAGGTGGGCAGACAGAGAGCTGTCCTGGAGCCAGTGCAAGTGCAGGGAGTGGGACTGGAGTAGGGGCGACGCTCACCAGTGCAGATCCATGAACAGATTTCCAGATAAAGAAGCATTGTTTCTGTATAAGTACGTCCCAGGAAATCACTGAGCTATGCCTACACTAAAAGGCATCTGCTGAGCCTGCAGTGGTAGCATGTGGCTGTAATCCCAACGCATCAGGTGGCTGAGACAGGAGGATGGAAAGTTCACGCTGGAAACCTGTCTCCAAGCGAAAAGTAGAAAGTGCTGGGGATGTCACTCAGCCTGAAGACCCTGGGCTCAATCCCTAGTACTGAATAAAAGAGAAAAAGAAAAGGCACCTGCTGTTTATCTGAAATTTAAACGTGCCTGGTGGCCTGTATATTCCTGGCAGCCCAGGAGGGCCAACTGGCTGGAGCAGTCAAGTGAGCCTTTCTGGAAGAGGTGGCAGGAATGTGGTTGAGAAGGACAGGAAACGCAGGTGAGGAGCCAGCAAGAGCCAAGTCCTGGCTGTGGGTGATGTGGCTCGGGGCTGGGCCGCTGTGTGGATGGAAACCAGCTTCATTTTAGTGCAGTAGTCACAGTGAGGAGAGGCAGGGTACCCGGAGTGGCCTGTCCTCTCTGACACCAGCACTCAGGGTCCTGTGTTGACCCCAGAGCTGCCAGCCAGGACTCAGGTTGGGTCCTCACCTATGTGGAGCATGGATGGACTCTGTTTCCCCAGCCAGGGCTGCCGCCCCAACCCACCTGCGTCCTGTGCCCCCCTGTCCTCTGAGCCTGCCCTGCTGCCACCACTATGATTGGAAAAAGCCTTCCTGGTGACCTCTCCTGCCTGTCCTCCCTGAAGAGCACCCAACACCACAAAGGTGCCAACATGGCACCCAGCACCCACTGGGACTGCAGTGTCCTGGCCTGGCTCCATTGCTTTGCAGCTTTGTCCCATTCACGTGTTTCTGAAGAGAAAAGCTTTACTTATTACCTACTTTTCACAATCTCAGAGGTGTACTAGGCAGCAAGTAAGCACCTGAACCCCGCTTTTCTAAAAAAATAGAATGATTATCTGGGCTGGTTTCAACTTGGGCAGAGTCAGGAAGGTTGCATGGTGTTCCCTTGGCCTCTATCAGTTTCCTCTGATGCCGCCTCATGAAGATGCTCACAGCGCCCAGCTGAGCCCAGTTGCCAGTGTTGCTCCTGCCTGTGTCCTTGCCCTGACTTCTAAGGCCCTCTATCCCCCTCCTGGTGACCTGACTCTGCGTTGGACAGCCTGATGTGCCACTGTCACCTTCGAGAGGTCTTGCTGTGAGAGAAGAACTGGTTAAGGGAGAAGTGTCATGTCTCCAGCATCCTGTCAGGGCTGCCTGATGACGCTGCAGGCGACCTTGGCCTACCTGGCCTGGATGAGTGTTTGCTGGGGTCTCCTCTGTGAAGCGAGATGTCTCCTGCCATGTTCCTCTCCGATCAAAGTCTAGCCCGCAGTGGAAGGGAGAATTGGCTGGATCCGAGACTCATCTGCAACTAACAGCAGCCACTGAAGCCCTGTTGCTAGCTTGGGATCCTTAGGGACAGGGACACGCCTCCTGTGGTCAGCCTGGGCTGACTTCCTGGGCTCAGCACATCTCTGAATCCCAGCACCCTCCCTGGCTTTGGGATTTTCAATGCTGATATGAATAGCTGTGCGCATGTCTGCTTAGCCAGGTGGAGGTCTAGAAGGCTGACAGTGAAAAGTGTTCCCCAAATTTGTGCTCTCCTCGGTGCACCACCAGCAGCATAGAAGCAGAGGGTCAGACTTCACCTTCCGGACAGCCCAGGTCCAAGTCTCTTCATCCACCCACTGCTCGCCAGCTCCCCTTTAGTGAAACCTGGCTGCACCTCTACATACTGTAGAGAGCGGCTGTGTGTCTGTCCCCACAGCGAGCTCCTCCTGTGGCTTTCCACATGGACTGGTTGGTTACATGGGTGGCTGTTGTCACTTTCTGGCCTGTCATCTGCTTGCAGCCACCCTTAGCCTTGCCTGCACTTGGACTTGCCCATTTCCTGACTTGTTTCTGGACACCCCTCCCACTTTTGGGGTCTAAGTACCTGTCCAGAGGCTGCGAGAAGAAGCCGATGGGGGCCACCTTGCTCTCCCATCTGCTAGATTCTTCTCTGCTCTTCAGGCTGAGGAGAACTTCCAGGTCCTGGTGGGGACAGAAGGAGACAGCTTCCCACTGATGGAGTTTGGCACTTGTGAGGTGGGTCTGCGTGGACTTTCTGGGGCTTGACCCAAGCCTCTTTCATATCTTGCCCCATACCTGCTCCTGCCCAGTTCTCTGCCTGCCCCATCCCAACACCTCTCCCTTTGTGCTGGCCTCATCAAATGGCCTCCTCCCCATGGTCTAGCCCATCCTCCATTTCCCTCCTCCTGGAGCTCTGCCTGGCCCACCCCATGCTCCCTCCTAGGCAGAGCCCTCTGAGCAGTGGGACTTCATCCTTGTGGCCAAGCAGAGAGTCAAGCAGGCTGAGCGGCGGACGCAGTTCCTGGAGGAGCTCAAGAGCAAAGGCTTCCAAATCAAGGTGAGTGTCACCTGCCAGGGGGCCGGGCTAGGCCGAGGTGTGGGTAAAAGGGCTCCTAGCAGAAGACGCAGTCCTGTGCGGCCTCACGCCCAGGTGAGAGAGGACCAGAATCACCTATTCTTTGGGATCCGAGCTGATAATAAGATCTTCGACTTGTACCGCACCCTCCTCATGGAGCCAGAAGGTTCTGTCCCTGGCATGGAGCTGGCCAAGCCAACCACTGTCCCAGCTACCACGAGGTGAGAGGCTGCGCTCAGCCCATCTGGTCAAGGGTGGATGGGCAGGTGGGCTGAGCCACTTGCTGTGGGACAACCAGTAGCCTGTGTGAGCAGGGCTCTGCCTTGCCGTCCAAGCCCTTGATAGGTCCCCTCTGCTTGGAGTGTTCTGTGCTCCCTGGGGAGGAGCAGGACTCAAGCCAGCTGAAAAGGTAGGTGGGGCTGCAGAGCCCCAGGCCTAGCTATCCTTGCTGGACCCTGAGACCTTTGTCTGCCAGACCCTCCTTTCCAGCTGGGTAGATGTCCTCTCCCTCCACATCTGTCCTAGACATCCAGCCCCAAGGTCACTGAACACCTGCCTCTCCTAGGTTCCCCCTCCCCTCATCCTTCCCTCAGAGCTCAGCTGGGCCTGTCCATAGGACACTGACCCCAGACACTCATTGCTCTGAGCTTATCTGCAGGTGGCTGTTGGAGGGTGCAGAGAGCATTGATGCTGGGTCAGGCACAGAACTGACAGGAGGGTGCGCGTCGAGGGGGTCTCAGCAAGGCCAGTGGGGGCTGTACATAGGGGTGCAGGCAGGAGAGAGGACCCTGGCAGCGTCTATTCTAGAGGCCGTGGCTGGAGCTGGGTGGGTGGGGCGAGGGACAGGAGTGTGGGGAAAGAGTGCACCACGCGTGGCTCACTGAGTTCTCAGAGGGCTGTCTTGACCTTGCTTTTGGGTTGCAGAATCCGAATTGTGAACTTCATCCTGAACAGCAAGACGGCAGCTGGAGGTGAGGACACACGGGCAGGCAGCCACAGGGGTGCTCATCCACGCCGCCCTTGTCCCACGTTGCTCGCTAACATGAACTTTCATGACCCCAGCCACCTTCGAGGACTTGGTTAAGGATGGGGTCTTTGAGGACAAGTTCCCCCTGCACAGGGTAAGGAATGAGTGAACTGGGAGGGGACCGAGGAAGGGACCCTCAACAGGAAGTGTTCACCATCTGTCATTCACCCAGGGGAAGGAAGACCTGAAGACAAGGTGGGCCCAGTGGAGAAACCTATTCCAGAAGCAGCCAATTGATGCTATCAGGTAACAGTGCTCCCCCAAAGACCCTCCGTGCCTGCCAGAGACACCCACAGTGCCATGGGCACCTCTGCCTCCCATGGTCACGTCTGTCTACCCATAGATACACCTGTATTCTCAAGGTGCATCTACCCATCTCTGCCACACCTACTCCTCCCATAGGTGTACCTGTCCCCCCAGGGGCACATTGGTGCCTACACAAACCCCTTCCTGTTACACACTCAGACATGTGGATGTTGGCCCTAGACATGCTCCTCCCTTCATGTGGCCACCCTCAGCCAGGCGCTGGCTCTAGTGACAGCGGCCCTGGTGGGTTGTGGCCCTGACGGGCCAGCTTGCCCCTAGGGACTACTTTGGTGAGAAGGTGGCGCTGTACTTCGCCTGGCTTGGCTGGTATACCTACATGCTGGTGCCTGCTGCTGTGGTGGGCCTCGTCGTCTTTCTGAGTGGGTTTGCCCTGTTCAACTCCAGCCAGATCAGGTGGGCTGGGACCCGGGCCTAGGGGAGTCAGGCCCCGGGCAATGCCAGCTTAGGGTGTCTAGGAAAGAGCTCATGCCATGCTTGTCCCTGCCTCCAGCAAGGAGATCTGTGAGGCCCACGACATCTTCATGTGTCCTGTTGGCGACAGCAACAAATACCAGCCACTCTCGGTCACCTGCATTTTTGCCAAGGTTTGCTGCTAGGGTCCCCAGGGCCTGGGAAGGGCTGAATGGTCCATCCCAGAAGTAGACTCTCCCTGCTTGGGGGGTGTGGGCAGAGGCTGACCTGAAGCCTACCTCACCCCTCTCTCCAGCTCACTCACCTCTTTGACAATGAGGGCACTGTGCTGTTTGCCATCTTCATGGCTCTGTGGGGTGAGTTGCTGCAGACCCCCTGGAGAGCTGTAGGATGGGCACCTGAGCTCCAGGCCTTCCCCTCCACCATGACACCCTCCACACTTCACTGCAGCCACTGTGTTTCTGGAGATCTGGAAGAGGCAGCGAGCCCGTGTTGTCCTGAACTGGGACCTGTACGGGTGGGATGAGGACCAGGTGAGGCAGGGCCAGTGGACTAGGACACTGGTGCTTGGGTCTGAGGGAATATGTCTCTATGACCGAGGGAACATGTCTCCATATCAGAATCACATGTCCCCATGTCTGAGGCATGTGTCCTTATGTCTGAGGGCTGTCCTCATAAGGTATGTGTCTGTATCTGAAGTGTGTCTGTGACTGAGGTATGTGTTCTTGTGTCAGAAGCATGTGCCCCTGGGTCTGTGGCATGTGTTTTTTTTTGTGTCTGAGGCATGTGTCTCCATGTCTGAAGTCTGTCTGGTGACCTCCCCAGGAGGAAATGGCGCTTGAGCTCATTAACTGCCCTGACTACAAGCTCCGGCAACACCAGCACTCCTACCTGCGCAGCATCATCATCCTGGTCCTGTCTCTGCTCATGGTATCCAGGGGCTCAGGGGGGCTGGGCACCTGTGCCTGCAGCTCTCCATGCCTGCCCACCAGCCTCCCCCTCTGCAGATTTGCCTCATGATTGGCATGGCGCACGTGCTAGTGGTCTACCGAGTGCTGGCTGCTGCCCTCTTCAGCAACCTGACCTGGCCCTTCCTGGAGGTGACCACAGCTGTGGTGGTGACAGGGGCCCTGGTACACTACTTGACCATCGTCATCATGACCAAGGTGGGGACGAGGCAGGGATGTGGTGGGGTCCTTGTGGTCCAGATGAGCACACTTAATGTCCTTTGCCCACAGGTCAACAAGTATGTGGCCCTGAAGCTTTGTGATTTTGGTGAGAGGATGGCCCTTCCCTCTCCGGGCTTGGGGGGTGGTCATGGCTGAGGCTCTTGGAGCCACCATCAGAGACAAGCTGGGGTTCCTGCCACTGTGGTCTAGAGAGGGCCAGGCCAGGCAATGACAGCTGCTTCTCGTTCCAGAGAAGCCCAGGACCTTCTCGGAGCGTGAGAGCAAGTTCACGGTGAAGTTCTTCACACTGCAGTTCTTTGCCCACTTCTCCTCCCTCATCTACATTGCCTTCATCCTGGGCAGGTGTGCTGCTCTCCCTCTCCCACCCACCCCCTCCAGCTTGCCTCACCTCTCAGTGCCCAGACTGTTCTTTCAGATGGAAAGATAAGCCCTGCTCAGCACACACAGAAACCCACCATAGAGCCCCAAAAGCAACTCCCCTGCAACCTGATGGTTTTCCAGAGTCCTTGTGTGTTGCAGACAGCAGCCGGCCAAAGTGGGTCAGTCCTGCAAGTATTCACATGCTGCTTTTATGAGAAACTTCCAGGGAGGTCTGCCTTGGTGCCCTCCTGTCTCCACTCCAGAAATGCCAGGCTGCGACCCCTGAGAAACCTTTGCATTAACGGCAGCTGGTTCAGCGGTCAATGTACCACTGTTGGAGGAACCCCTTGCAGGGAGAGAGACACAGTCATGGGGTCCGGGAAGCAGCAAGCCCTCATCTTGGGGGTCCTTATCCTTCCTACCTCAAGTGGCCCTTGGGCCTTCCTTCCTGTCCAGTCTTTGCATGTCCTTCAGTCAGGCTCATGTTTTCTTCCTGTGTGTCCCACAACCCCTCTGCTCATTTCACAATACTTGCTCATGTCTGTGACTGGAATTTTCTCAAGCATCATCCCTAGGGCTTTGGCTGCCCACCGAGAAGCCAGCTCTTCTTGGTGCCAGCTTCACAGCTGCCCTGAGCACCTGTTGGGGTTTATCCATTCAGTCTTTTAGTTGATTTATTTCTAGTTATATAACATATTTCCTAAAACAGTCATGTTTTTCTTTGCATATATATGTTAGTTATACCTATGTCTCTCTTGCTTATTTGCTAGTAATTCTAGTACTATATTAATTGTTATCATAAAGCTGGGCATGGTCAAACATACTTGAGATCCTAGGACACTGGGAGGCTGAGGCAAGATCACAAGTTTGAACACAAGTTTGAAAATCTAAAAAAAAAAAAAAAGGAAGAAAAGAAAAGAAAAAAGAAAAAGAGCTGGGGTTGTAGATCAGTGCAAAGGCCCTAGGTTTTTTATTTATTTTTTATTTTTTTATTTTTTATTTTTTTTTGAACTGGAGATTGAATTCAGGCCCTTGCACTTGCCAGGCAAGTGCTTATTCTACTCAGCTATCTCCCCAGTCCCTGGCCCTAGGTTTTATTTCCAGCACTGTCCTCCACCAATTATGATGACCATAATGGGGATGCTTCTAGGATTTCACCATTGAACATGTACCTATGTTTAAGACAGTTTATAGATATTGTATACATGTATTTTTATATGTATTGTATGCCCTATTCGCTGTACTGGGGTCTTTGCATGTACCAGCCAAGTGCTCCACTGAACTATACCCCCAGCTCTTTTATTTTTTGACACAGGGTCTTGATAAATTGCTCAACTTCTGATCCTCCTGCCTCAGCCTCCCTTAGTAGCTGGGATTACAGGAATGTGCCACCACATCTGGATTAGATAGTTTAGATTTTCTGTCATGTATGGAAAACGTACACAAGTTTTTTTTAAATGTATTTGGTACAGGGCCTCACTATGCAGCTCAGGCTCGTAGTGATCCTCCTGTTTTCAGCCTCCCCTCCACTGGGATTATAGCTGTGTGCCACCATGCCCAGACTTGGTTTGGTGTGCTGGGGGTGCAGGGCTGGGGCAGCATGTCATGTTGGGGATTGAACTGGTCCCTGCGTTTGCCTAAGCAGGCACTTAGTCCACTGAACTATCTCGCTGGCCACGTACAGAAAATTTTATACAAAAAAAAAAAAAAAAAATCTATGTATGCATGGGGGGAGTTCGGGACAGGCCCAGCTGATTTTGTGCAGCTACACACAGAGGCCAAGCTGTCCACACAGCATGCAAGCCTCCCTCCACAGTGGGTGCCTCGGGTGCGGGCTGCTGCTCCTGCTGGCCCTGTTTCTTTCCTGTCCCCCACCTGCCCTGGCTGCTGTAATGCTGTCTGCAGGGCAGGACACAGCCCTACCACCTCTCAGGCCTCAGTTTCCTGCCTAGGATCAACGGTCACCCTGGGAAATCCACGCGCCTGGCCGGGCTGTGGAAGCTGGAGGAGGTCAGTCTGTCTTGAGACTTGCTGCCTTGTTCCTGAGTGCCCTCCTGACCTCCTTGCTGACCCTCCCTGCCCCCACAGTGCCACCTCAGCGGCTGTATGATGGACCTGTTTGTGCAGATGGCCATCATCATGGGCCTGAAGCAAACACTCAGCAACTGCATGGAGTACCTGCGCCCGTGAGCATCCCACACCCACCTGCTCCCTGCTGTGTCCCTTGCCCCTTCGCCTATGCTCACCACTCTCCCTGCCCACAGGTGGCTTGCCTATAAGTATCGCATGTTTCGGGCCTGCTGGGCCGGCAACCCTGAGCTCCAGGACTGGCAGCGCAACTACTACCTGAACCCAGTTACCACCTTCAGTCTGTTCGATGAGTTCATGGAGATGAGTGCGTGGGGGTGGGTAGGGGCTGGCTCTGGGCAGGCAGTCTCTGGAGCCCAGGGTGACAGACACATCCACCACAGTGATCCAGTATGGCTTCACCACCATCTTTGTGGCTGCCTTCCCCCTGGCACCACTGCTTGCACTCTTCAGCAACATGGTAGAAATCCGTCTGGACGCCATCAAGATGGTGCAGCTGCAGCGGCGGCTAGTGCCTCGCAAGGCCAAAGACATTGGTCAGAACTCAGTGAGGCAGTAGTCAGGGGCCTGGGAGGGATACTGACAGGACCCTGTACCCCAGTCCAGTTCAAGCTATGGGCTCTGTCCAAGGAAAAGGCAGGGTGGATACCTCTTGCAGGCCTCCTAAGAGCCACCAGGATCTGACTGAAGGGTGGGCAGTGTGAGGAATGGCCAGGCAGAGGACCTGGACTCTGAGGGTGTGGGGAGGTTCCTGTGGTTGGGGGCAGGAACTGGGAGCAGGAGCCTCAGGCACCTAGACTGAAGCGCTGAGATGGTTTGGGAACAGAAGAGCTCAATGTCGGGAGAGGGAGAGGTCTTAGGAAGGAGCCAGCCTTTGGCCCAAGTTTAGGGGTCCCACCCTGGGTTAGACGCAGGGGTAGAACAGACTGGTGGTGGCCCTCAGAATTCAAGAATATGGAGGATAGGGACTTAACCAGTCCACGTCAGGCTATGGCGTGAAGGGGTGGCACAGGAAAGCCGATTGCCTGCCATGCTTGTCTTGGCTGGAGATGTCCTAGCGCAGAACTCACCTCCCATAGGTACTGTGGGCCGAGACAGGAGAACCCCAGCCAGCCTTGGGGGTACCTGTCAATCTGGGTTTGAGAGGCTACACCCATTTCTCCACTGCTTTGGCACAGGGACATGGCTGCAGGTGCTAGAGACCATCGGTGTGCTGGCAGTCATTGCCAATGGGATGGTCATTGCCTTCACGTCTGAGTTCATCCCCCGCATGATCTACAAGTACCGCGACAGCCCATGCCAAAAGGAGCCCCCACAAAAAGTCGAGTAAGGCCCCTGAGAAGCTGTCTACAGCTAGGGCCCAGATCCCAGGCACTGTCTCCTGAGAGCAGCTGAGAGCACTTCCTGCCCTGCCCTTCTGACCCATAGAACCTGGCCAGAGCCCAGAATAGCCAAGTGGACTCCACTGGAGACTGAGGCTCAGCCCGCATCGCTGCCCTCCTAAGTTGGATCCTTTGAGCATGCTTTGCTCCTGGTCAGGGAGGTAGCAGAGCAGGGCCACAGCCACTTCTTGGACTCCCTAGGGCCACTGTGTTACAGCCCAGCAACGTGCCCCTCTGCCCCATAGCCAGTGAAACCCTGAGGCCTTGCAGGTTTCCCTAGGTCCCAGTGGCCATAAGGTGGGGAAACTGAGGGGTTGGCCCACCCCAACTAGCCCAAGAGATACATCGTTGGGGCTGAGGCACTGTGTGTGCGTTCACCCTCTTCTCTCCTCCCCAGCTGCCTCACTGGCTATGTCAACTACAGCCTTTCAGTCTTCTTCACGAAGGACTTCCAAGACCCCAAGAAGATACAGGCCTCAGGAAATGTGGCTGAGTGCAGGTTTGGAACCCTCTAGCCCGTGCACGCTGCTCTCTGACTTCCAGACCCCTGACCTGGCACTTCCCCATTCCAGGTACCGAGACTACCGCAGCCGTGACCCCCATGATGAGTACAATTATACTAGGCAGTTCTGGTTTCTCCTGGCTATTCGCCTGGCCTTTGTCATCCTCTTTGAGGTAGGCAGAACTGGGACGGGGGGGTTCCCTCAGTGGAGGCAGTTCCCTTCGGTCCTTCCCTGGGTGCCAGGTCTCAGCTTGACCTCCACGGACCTCTGACTCCCCTTCCTCCAGCATGTTGCCTTATGCATCAAGCTCATTGCTGCATGGTTCGTTCCCGATGTCCCCCAGTCTGTGAAAAATAAGGTTCTAAAGGAGAAGTACGATATGTTGCAGGAGAAACTACGGTAGGGACAAAGGGGGATGGATTGGAGCAGGCCTGGGCCTAGGGGAGACCCTGAGCTGTGTTCCTACAACCCCACTCTGCCTCCAGGTCCAGCTCCAAGAGTACAGATGTATAGGTGGCCAGAAGCAGGTGGAGAGGCCCTGGCCACCAGGAGCTACCATCTTTCCTGGCTGTGTGTGCACATGTACGGGGTGGGGGCCTGCAAGAAGACCTGTGTTTATGTGGAGTCCTGGGAGACCCTTGCATATGAGAGTAATGCTAGAGGTCTGTGTACATGCAGGTGCTTATGGGGGTGTCCAGGGAGGTTCTTGTCAATTGTGGGGGGAGGATCACAGGAGTTCCCCATGCACGTGGAGCATCTGTGTGAAGCATCCATGTGCCTGCTGGGCCTGCACCATCTCCCTTGGGACTCAGGCAGGTATAGCACCCTGACTTCACCTCTGGGTCACCCTGGCACCCACAGCTTTCAGGGATTCCTCATGCAATCTCAGGCGGCACAGTTGGTCCAAGTTTCCCAGGTCTCCCAGACTTCTCAGTCCCAGTCTTGACTCCATTCCACCTTGTTGGTGCCACCCACCCCACCCCAAGCCCAGTATGCCTGATGTCCCTGGAAAAGCCTGGGTTCCCCAACTGATCAGAATTTTCTGTAATAAAGTTAAACCTGTCTGTGTGGACTTCTGAGCCTCAGTTAGTAGAGACCAGGTCTCCTGGGTATGACGTCAACCTGAGCTAGAAGCAAATCAGTCCTTGAGGTTGGAAAGTTGGGAATGTGGAACCCCAGGCTACCTTGTCCTTCCTGTGCTGCGGGGGAAGCTGTAGGGGGAAGCAGGTTACGGGTAGCAGGGGTCAGAACTGGATTCCCAGAGGAAGGGAAGGGCTGAAAAGGTGCCCTGGGGCTCTGTGCTCTCAGACCCGCTGGTCTGGCTGGTTTGGCCCCTACCCCAGGTCTTCGGGCTGAGCCCGGAAGATCTCCAACTCCCGTCAGGCACCCAGCAGGACACCGGGTCCGCCCAGGTCCCGGCTCAGGGCGGGGCTGCACCTGCAATTGCGCACCTGGGTCAGGTAAGTGGCCCCGCCCTCGCGGCTGGCAGCAAGCGAGCAGCTGTGGCCCTCAGACCCGCCGAGGTGAGTGGAGGTCTTGATCCCAGCAGGCCTAGGTAGTGCATCGTGGACGCCTCTGCGCTGAAGCCTTCTCAGCACAACAGATGTGGTCCCACAGGAAGTGGCGCAGCCCAGGAGGCTCCCGCTTGTCCCGGAAGCCAGAGCGCCGCCAGCTTCCACCGCGGCCAGGGGCTGTTGGCTTGCTGGGTCCTTGTGACCTTCCATGCCAGGGCTCAGAAAAGGGGATGAGGCGGGGCTCGCAGGGCCCACCCCGCCCCAGGACCCAATCGGCTTCCAAAGGGGTCAACCAGCTAACCAGGCAGAGTGAGGGGCATGGGCTGGACCGAGGGCCAAGGCTAGTCTGAGGGTGACCCCGGAACCCACCTGAGGGGCGCGCAGGAGTTTAGACTTGGGGACCTTGTGGTGCCTCAGCAACACCAGGGGATCTGTATTTTTATGTGTACCTCACAGAGCTGGCCTCAGGGTACACAAACAAAAGCAGAGGGAGAGAAGAAAAGGTGCATCTAGTCACAACTGTGGCAGCCAGTGTTGAGAGATGGTGACACGGACTAAGTGCACGGAGCCCTGATGTGTGGCAGGCTCTGCTAAAAGTTGAGAGGTGGCCAGCAGGGGGCTTCCCCTCCGGTCTGCCTGGGTGCCTCAATTTTCTGACCACCTCCATGAGAAACTGACAACCAGTTCTGTGCTTACCAGGGCCAAATGGCACCTTCAAGAACCAGATCTAGCCAGCACTGAGGAAATTAAGGCGGGGGTGGGGGTCTAGCTGGTTCCCTCCAGCTCTTCCTGGCCCTGAGCCCAAGATGCGCCTCCATCCAAAGATCTGAGCTCCAGGTCACGTGGGAGGGGGGGTGTTAGACTGTGATGTGTTTGGGGAAGGAGGCAGGAGCCCTGTGCTGTGCTGAGGTGCTCCTTGGTGGGCTCAGCTAGAGGCTGGGAGACTGGAGGGGCGCCCCTGTAGGACTGTGGACAGGGCCAAGGGCTGGAGGACACCTTCGTCTGGCATTTTTTTCCTTGTTTGATTCTATGGCCAATGCCAGTCACTTGAGAGATGGTGACTCTCTGGGCAGGGAGTCTGTGGTGATAACAGATGTCGGTTGCCTCACACCCTGCTCAGCGGCAGTGCTTGTGGCCCCCATGTTCCCCTCTTTACCTGGAAAAGGGGCCCTGTTCTTCCCCATGCCCCGGCCTATACAAGGGCTCATTCCTGTGGGGGATGTTCCTAGGCCAAGAGCCCCACTGTTGGCTGGGAGTTTCTGAAACCCTTTCATCCAGAAGGTCAGAGGTCAGAGACCCTGAGGCTGCTCACTTTGGGGGGAGCAAAAGAGGACTCCACTCCTGAGCATGGCACCTTACGGGCATCTGGAAGGCAGGTCCTGCCGTCCAGATGTCCCTGTGTGGGAGATGCATCTGACTGCAGGTCTCCTGCTTGAGCCCCTGCCCATCACAGCAAATCTCTGCCCCAGCACCCCTCCCCACACTGCACACAGGGAAAGGTTGGGGGGCTGGGGCAGTCCCAGAGGAAGGGGCCGTCTGACTCAAAGTTACAGGAAGACGCTGCTGGCGTAGCAAGAGCCACCAACTACCCGCCCCAACAGGGAAGGGGGGGTGCTGGGTGGGGTTTAGGTTTAGGAGAGGATGTGACTGCAACGCCAGGAAGCTACGGGGAAAGCTCTGATTAGAACACATCAACAAAAGCTAGGTCTTCTCTGAGCTTGGCTATGTCTCACAAGCAGCTGAGGGTCTGCGGACACTGCCTGCAGCCCTTCTGAAGGGAGAGCTTGCGCCCCACCACATGAGTGACCTTAATGATCGAGTCCTTCCAGGAGGAAAGAGCTGGAACCAGGTGATGGTGCCTTGCCTCTGGGCTGAGTAAGCATGCAGAGCTGGGCCTGTCTTTGGGGCTGGGCCTGAGGGAGGCCACAGTGCTTGGGGTGCATGCTTGCCTGCACACACGTGTGTGTGTGTGTGTGTGTGTGTGTGTTCATGCCTGTGAGTGGCAGCAGCAGTATATTGTGTGCCACTATGCTTGTGGCCGATTTTGGTGGGAGCATGGCAAGTGTGTGCAGCTTGGCCTGTTAGTTGGCACCAGGAGGTGTGTGGAGCAGGATGTGTGTATGGAGGATGTGGGTGTGCCAGGACCAGCCCAGTGCAGTGGGGGAGGGGACGGGGGCCTGCTGCTGCCCTGGGTCAGATTCTTTCACTTTGGCCTTGCCATCCAGCAAGGTCTAAAATGGACTTTCAGGAGGTTCAAGGTCTATCTGGCCTTGGGGATGTCAAGGGGTCACTTTAGGAGACACTGCAGGACCTACGGGGCTGGCTGTTCATCCCCTAGCTGTGTTGTGAAGGGTCAGGTACATGAGAGGCTGTAGCTTCTTCAGCCCCCAGTGGGGAGGTTATTCTATGTCAAGGACTTTCACAGGACTGTCTTCCATTCTGAAGGGCTCTGGAGAGACCCCCTTACTAGCCCCAGCGGGAACATGCTATACCGCCTCCAGAGGGAATTATGTCCAGCCAAGCGTGGGGTTCCTGGCTGTGTCACGACATGCAAAAGGAATGGGGAACTGGTTAAGATGCTCCTTCCTGCAAAGCCTCAGGGCTTGGAGCAGAGATGTCTTCAGGACAAGATTAGGCACAAGATTCAGCACTTGATCTCATGTCTCTGCTGCATGTGTCCACTCTGCAGGGAGGGAGTAGATGCTTGACAAATCTCTGTTGGGCAGACAGGTGAACCCAGGGCCCTGAGCTGCCAAAGTACAGGCTCTTGGTACCTCCCTTTGCAGCCATGTCACTCGAAGCTTTTGAGCCACAAAATATGTGTCGCTGCCACTGTGTGCTGAGAATAGCTCAGAAGAATCACCTAGGGTGCAAAGATGCAAGAGCAAGGGTGCCTAAGAGACCCTCTGGTGTACTCTCAGAGACCAGCTAATCCTGGGGTGTCCATGAGGCTGATATGTCTACATGTACCTGGGTATACTTGCTGGTGCCCAGAACAAAACCCCACATCAAAGAGCAGGTTTGGGCCAGTCAGGTAGCCAGATTTATCACATGCCAGGGACACCTGGTTCACACCTCCCAACTATCAGGACTGACTGTAGAGCCCAGACACAGCAGTCTATGCAAGGACAGCGAGGAAGGAGGCCAACTGCCACCTTGTGAGATGCAGTCCCACCAGGTACTTGTCCCCTGCACCCCTGGGTCTCATGATGGCCCAGTATGCGCAAAGGTGGTCCTGAACTTGAAGTCTTCTCTCTGCCTCTGGCGGTGTGAGGCAGTGCCCACTGTGAGCATGCTGGTGCCTGGCACTCATGAGATTGGCTGGGGTAGTCAGGGCCAGCGCCACCTATGGTCGACAGTTACTGGTTAACTCATCCTGTTCCTGTTTAACTTGTTTGTGGGAATGGCAGCAGCCTCTGACCTTTCCAGGCACCCTATCTAACCAGCCACAAGGACAAAGACAGACCGGCCTTTAGTGGACTCATCTGCCCTGTTAAGGAGTCCTGTGGAGCAGAGGTGGCCCCAGAGTCCAACCTGATCTGAATAGGCCCCAGCCAGAGGCCATGGCAGGTGGGTGACTCAGATGGACAGGCCTAAGTCTTCACTTCCACCTCTGCCCTTCAAGCTGGTTCTGCACTACGTCCTCTACTTACCTTGGATTCTCTGTCTGAATAGTCACCATGAGTACAAAAGTCGCTGATCACCCCTTCCCTGCCCTGGGCCCTGAACTCAGTGCAGGTGGTGAGATGGGTTTCAAAACGTGTGTGCACACACACTTACACAAATAATAAATAGTAAGAGAGTTTAGGCTTGCATGTGGGCAGCAGAAGGTCCTAGAAGTCCAGGCTACCAGCTATGCTATCCCTGGGGAAGGGGCTGACACCCCTAGCATTTATTCTCTCAAGCCAGTGGTGCCCATACTCCCTGCAATACCCCCAACAGATGAGACCAAGCCAGAGGATGCAATGCTGGCTCCTTGGTCCTCCTCTAGAACGTAGGGGGCTGGACTCCAAGCAGCTAGATGCTCCCTGTGTACTGGGCTGGGGCAGGTCAACAATGACTCTGACCATTGCCCTCCCTCATTTGTCCCCTTTGAGGCTGAGGAACTCATATCCAAACCAGGTAGAGCACTCAAGACTAGCCATAGCTGTGCAAAGAGTGCCAGGCACTGCGCCCTGTCCCCTGGTTCTCATGGGTGGGCCTGTCATGATCACCAAGTAGCATGCCATTTTCCCACTACTCTTCTTTTTTTCTGGACCATGGACCATCTGTGGATGGGGTAGGAGTCCTGTATTCTGCCATGGCTAATGTGTGGTGTCCTTTCCTTACAGGTGACTGTGACAGGGCCCCAGACTTCCTTTCCCCAGCTGAAGACCAGACCCTAGGGCCTTCCCTGGGCAGTGCAGTCACTCTGAATTGCACAGCTTGGGTGGCCTCTGGGCCCCTCTGTCCCCCACCTTATTTAGTCCAATGGCTAAAAGATGGGTTCCCACTGGGCAGCATAAGCCACTACCATGAAGACTTCTGGTAAGAACTGGAGGATCTAGGATTAGAGTGATCACCTGGACATACCCCCTGCCCGTGGCCTCGCTGGTCTATAGACTGATCCATAATTACCTGTATGTGGCTGGGTAGTGACTGGCCAGACCTGACATGGCAGAGTGCCTCTGTGGCTATGGGTGACTGTGAGGACAGGTCCAGGGTCTTCATGCTCCTTGTGGACATTCATCTTGCTGAGTCATAGCAAGTTCTGTGCCCAAATGAAGCACTGTCCATCCAGCGAACTCTGGGGTCAGGGACCGCAGGACCTAGACCAAGGATTGGGGTGACTGACTGGAACAGGTCCACAGCCTTCCAGAGTCTGGCCATTTCTCTTAGCCTAAGGCCCGAGAACTGCCCAGAAGCCTCTTCATGAGAGCTACAGGTGTGGCTCCGGGTATGTGGTGATGCTCAGCTCCAAGTGAGGCTGGACTTGGTTTCCTTAGGGTCCAGACCAAAGTCTCAGAGGTGCTTGTGTCCAGTGTCCTGTACATCAACGTGACTAAAGCTGAGGACTATGGCACCTTCACTTGCTCTGTCCGCAATGTCAGCTCGTCCTCTTTCATTCTTCAGAGAGCTGGTAAGGGGACGTGTGGGGTGGGGATGGAGGCCTAGGCCAGCAGGCTTGAGGGCACTGATCCAGGCCAGTGTTGTCCACAGGCCTGGCGGGCCACGTGGCTGCGGTGCTGGCAGCCCTCCTGGTCCTTCTGGTCCTGCTGCTCGCGGGGCTGCTCTATGTGAAGTGTCGTCTCAACGTGCTGCTCTGGTACCAAGACACGCGTGGAGAGGTGGAAATGAACGGTGCGCACCAGGCTGCAGGGCTCCCTTGGGCCCGGGGTCTTGGGGGGCTCTGGGCTGGGGGTGCAGAGGACACAGAGTGGTGAGAGATGCCGCTGAGCGTGAGACCCAGATGTGGGGTCTGAAGTCTCAGAAGTTGCCGCTCTCATTGCCCGCTGTTCGCAGATGGGAAGCTCTACGACGCCTTCGTCTCCTACAGCGACTGCCCAGAGGACCGCAAATTCGTGAACTTCATCTTAAAGCCGCAGCTGGAGCGGCATCGAGGCTACAAACTCTTCCTGGATGACCGGGACCTCCTACCTCGCGCCGGTAAGTCCCCCCCTCACTCTCGGTGCCCCGCCCTCGACGCTGGCCACGCCCTGCTTCATCCTTCTCCTGCTACCCGCCCCACCACTCTCCGGGTACTCAGAACCTCCACGGGTCCTAGAGCCCCGCCCACCAGCAGCCCCACCCACCCACACCCCCGCTCACTTCCGCGAAGCCTGGCTCCTCACTACTTTGGGTCCGCAGAGCCCTCTGCCGACCTCCTGGTGAATCTGAGCCGATGCCGGCGCCTCATCGTGGTGCTTTCGGACGCCTTCCTGGGACGAGCCTGGTGCAACCATAGCTTCCGGTGTGTCCAGGGGGCTAGGGAAAAAGGGTAGGCCGTGCCGGCCGCGTCTAACGGTGCTGCTCCTACAGGGAGGGCTTGTGCCGGCTGCTGGAGCTGACGCGCAGACCCATCTTCATCATCTTTGAGAGTCCTCGGCGCGATCCTGCGCACCCTGCGCTGCGTCTGTTGCGCCAGCACCGCCATCTGGTCACCCTGCTACTCTGGAGGCCCGGCTCCGCGGTGCGCTGGGGGTGGGGGGGGCCGGGGACGAGATGGGGTCGCAAGCTGGACCCCGGGGCTTGATGGCCCCTTCTGCTCCTAGATGCTGTCCTCCGATTTTTGGAAAGAGCTGCAGCTTGCACTGCCGCGGAAGGTGCAGTACAGGCCAGCAGAGGGGGACCCCCAGACCCACCTTCAGGATGACAACGACCCCATGCTGATCGTGCGAGGCCGTGCTGCTGAGGGCCGGGCTCTGGAGCAGGAGCTGGACCTCGACCCGGAGGGAGACCTGGGTACGCCCGCCCGGCCATGCTGACCCGGCCATGCTGACCAGGCAGGGGGTAGGGTGGGGAGTGGAGAAGTGCGGAGGACTGAGGGCTCCTGTGTCCTGTGGAGGTTTGATCACCACCCCCAGCATCACTGGCTGCTTCGCACTGCTGAGGTGCTGCGGGGACCAATGCCTTCCTAGGAACTCATTGGATCTTTAGTACCAGCATGTCTGGGGGTGAGCAGGCCATGCCCCTGGTGACCCTTAGGTTGTGATCCTGGTGCAAGGGGGGCGTGGGCAGCCCTGCCTCAGGCTTGTGTACCCTCCAGGTGTACGAGGGCCTGTCTTTGGGAAGCCACCAGCTCCACCGCATGCAAGTGGGGTCTCAGTGAGAGAGGGCTGTGGCAACGAGATGGACATCTCTGACCTTGGCTCCCGAAACTACAGTGCCCGCACAGATTTCTACTGCCTGGTGTCTGAGGAGGACGTGTAGCCCTCACTCCAGCCTGAGAGCCAGGAGCAGGCAGGTTCCTGCCGTGCAGGATGACAAACCCTGCCTGTAGCCCAGGGCCCGTCAGGGAAGGAAGGGGTTTGGGTCCAAGATGTCAGGAAATAAAATCCTTTGGCTCCTACCTGAGTCTCAGCTTCCTCTGCTGGATGGGACACTCCCTCTCCTGTACTCATCTCAGGCTTTCCAAGCCTCTCTGCCTTCTCTTCTCATTCTGCCCAACACCTGTTTGCTGGTCTTGCTCTCTTATCTGTGCCCTTTCTGTTCTGAGTCAGCTCAGGCATGTTCTTTGTAGTCTTCCCCGAATCTCTTTGGCTGTCCCCAGCTGCTCAGATCTGGAAAGATCCTGGAGGGGGCAGTCTTCTAAGAAGTCTGAGCTTGCGTGGCTGTCCTAAGCCTCTTGAACACAAACCCTTAGGTACTTCTGGGTTTGGGGCAGGGCTGACTTGGAGTCTGGGGTGCATTTGCTGCATGAGTATTGCATTGGGGGCCCTGCCTTTGGTCACTCTACTCAAAAGATCATGGCTGTACTGTGACCGTGCTTCAGGCAGCTCTGAGCTCTCTGTTGTTTCCCTGTCCTTTCTCCCTTTACGAGACACTCTCTGCCTGTCCTGGGTCCTTTGACCTTGGGAGGCCTGTTTGTGAGCTCAGGGTGGTGAGTGCTCTCAGGGGCAGGTGGGCATACTTGGGGACAAGTCCTGGGTTTGGTAGCCCAGTGATGGACACACACAGGGCCAGGCCTGAATTCAGTTACCTTTATTCCCGTGCCGCTATCTGGAGGCATTGTCAGGCCATGGCCAGCCCCATCTCTGCTGCTGTGACTGAGTCACCACCCCATGCACCATGGTAGCCTAAGCCCTGCACACCTTTGCCCTGCGGAAGCCAAATGCCCAACTGCAAGCCCCATTCCCTCCCTATGGCAAGACTCCTCAGAGATGCACAGAGGTGCCAGGGAGAGAGTGCCCTTGGCCATCAGCCTCCTTCTCCAGGCTGGCTGGTGAGCAGCCAGAGCTGAGCCTGTCCTTCAGAGGCTGGACAACATCGCCTTCTCTCCAAGTTGCCTTGCTTATGGGCCGAGGAAGTCCTCTTTCCGATAGCCTTTCTGCGTGGAGAGGGGCTGGAGTCAGGGCGCAGGTCTGTGCCTGCTCGCCCTGCTGGCAGGAGACACTGGGCCTATCACAGTGTGCTGGGGACGGCCAGGGCCCCAGGTCTCCTGCATCTCATGGGCATCCATGTCCCATACCTGAGGTGCCCTTCCCCACACTCAAGTGTACCCCTCCATCCTGCCCACTGGGTTGCGCAGGACGTACCGCACGGAAGTCTCGGTGCAGCTTGTTGTACTGCCACAGGTTGGCCAGGAGGCTGGAGGCCGCACGAGAGGACTTCTCACTGTCTGGGCTGGGTGGTCATGGGATCAGGGTGAGGGGAGAAAGTAAGGTGGCCAGGTGCACCCCTCCTGGCCCCAAGGTTCAGCTGGCACTTACCTGTCTCGCTTCTTCTTGATGTAAATAAGTTTCCGGAGTCCATCAAAATATAGCAGGTCACGGGCCGCGATGGGACTGGCCACCACCAGGTTGTTGAGCACCGCGATGATGTTGACCAGCACCTCGGCCTGGGGAGACTTCTCACCCACACTGCCGGGCAACTTCTCAATCAGGTGGCTCACTACCTTGGTGGCTGCAGGAGGTCGGGAGGTCAGCCTCTGCCTGCTTGTGCTCCAAAGGAGCTGGGGAGTCTGTCTCCACTCCCAGTCCCCACCAGAGGCCAGCTGAGACAGTGAGGCAGAGCCAGGTAGGGGCAGCCGACTCACACATCTCATCCTTGTTCCTGGCATTCCGAGAGAGATTGCGGATGAGCCCCGTCAGCGAGCGAAGCTGGTGGTGGTCAGCAGTCCGAACTCGGTCCAGCAGGGGGTTCAGTATCCGCTCCTGCTCTAGCGCCAGGCGGCTCAGCACACCTGCCCACTGCAGGGAAGTGGCATGAGGACATGTGGCCCCCTGCTGGCCACGACCACTGACCGCCCTGGTTGATGCTGACTGCTGACCCAGGCCTAGGCAGAACTGCTTTTCTATTGCCACTGGCAGCTTCTGTCTACTCTGCCCTCTCTGACCAAGTGGCCCCTCTGTCCTGTTCATTCAGAGCCAGATGTCACAATGCCTATTCCTGGGCCAGGTATAGGTCTTGTCCCCTGTCCCCTGTCCCCTTAGCAGCCCATGTGACTGACCCTGCGGTCCCCTGCAGTGATGTTTTGCAGGGCCCCTGCGGCCGCCTCGGTAGTATGCCTGTTCAGCTCACAGCGCTGCAGCAGCCGGTTGTAGAGGCCCACGATCTGCGGGCTCCACAGCCACTCGAGACCCTTGGGATCCTTTGATACCTCGGCAAAGGTGAGCGTGTCGGCTGTGAGAGGCAGCTGTGTGGAAGGTGTGGAGGGTTAGAGGGGTGCAGGGTGGTGGGCAGGGGACTGGAGGGCTTGTGGGAGCCCTGGGTGGGGGCTTCAGAGGGCTCAGCCAGCGTCCCTGCTCCACCTGCTCACCTCGCGCAGCCGCCGGCTCTGTGGTGTGAAGCAGCCCACTACCTCTCCAGGTGGCGCCCCGCTCAGGTCCCTGCGGCCCCGGCCCTCGAGCCGCTGCAGGGCAGATGGCGGCATCTCATCATACAGGCGGTAGGACAGGTTCCTCAGCACACACACGGCATTCTCCACACTCTGTAGAGGGCCGGGGTGGAGGGTGGTTAGCGCAAGCTGCAGCCCCCTGAGCCCCCCCCCCCCCACGTATTGGTTGCCCCTCACCTTGTCCTCACACTTGCCCACATCCAGGGCATGGTTGATATAGGTGACCAGGGCATCCACAAGCCCGTGACATTCCCGCATCTTTTGGCGAGTGGCCTGGGAGGCTGAGCTGAGGTTCCTAGGGAGACAGGCAGAGCAGAATGCCACAGGGACTCTAGCAGTCTCTCCCAAGGACCCTGGGCCCTAAGCTACTGTCCTGCGGACAAAATCCTCAGGTGTAATCCATCTCTGTCCTATTCTTAGTCCCCACTAGGCAGTGCTAGCCCCATCCATCTTTACGTCCACTAATTTTTTTTCTTGAGAAATGAGGAATGTCACATCAGGATACGTGACTCTCCAAGCCTGCAGCCAGGGTGATGCCTATACCTGGTGGCTTCCTGTCAGCCTCAGATGAAAGTGCCCCTTCTCAGTGTCCTTGCCCCCACCTCTCAGTCAGCTGTTCCTGCCCCTTGCACCTGAGGAAGCCAGTGGCATTGTAGAAGATCTCAGCCTCAGAGGCGTTCTGCTGGATGAGCGGGGGGCCCCCTGTGCCTGACAAGGGGCTCAGCACCAGATCTGTGAGCTGCTCCAGGGTGTCCCGTGCCAGCCGGTCCTTCAGGTGGTCACTGGATGACAGGTTCCACAGGATCCCTGGAGGCAGCCAGAGCTGTGGTCAGGACTTGCCCTCTGGCCCCTTAGCTCTTTTGGGGATGGCACAGGGGAGGCTCCCTACTTCCTACCCCTCTGAGGAAGCCCTCCATGAGACTGTTGGTGCTTGGGGGCTGGGACCGATGCTTAGGGACAAGAGCTGGGGTATTGCCTTGGCATGGTGAGGCCCTGGGTCAGATCCTGAGTGAGGGAGAGAGAGAGAGAGGGAGAAAGAGACAGAGAGAGAGGACAAGAACCACAAAGAACAGGGATTTGGAGACCAAGGGGCAGGAGAGACACAAGGAGGGGCGGGAGAGGCCATGGGGAGGGCAGGTCAGGGGAACACCTGTGACATTCTTGCGCAGTTCATCATCCTGCTCCCGCAACGTCCGCAGCAGCTCAAAAATGCCATTCTCCTCCACCAGGGCCAGCTTGTTATCGGCATTGTCATAGATGAGGTTTCGCATGGCACCTGTGGCATGACGCTGAACCTCCTGATTGGCGTGGTTGAAGAGCTTCACCAACCTTGGTACTGCCTGAAGGTTGCGGGCCTGTGGCATAGGAATGGGGATTATGTGGATGCCTTCAGACCTGTCCATGTGTGTGTGAGCAGGTGTGGATGTACACAGGTGTGGATGCTGATGCAGATGTATGTAGACTCATTTGGATGCATGTAGGTGATGCAGGCACATGCAGGTGACATGGCATCCAGTGCATGCAGGTGTGTGCAGCTGTCTACAAATGCCACATTTGTGCCGCTCCTTTGCAGAGAGGCTCTGGGTAGGGTGCATCGTCCCAGTTAGCTTGGAGATTACTCAGGAGCCAGAGGTCAAGGGGCAAAAGGACCAATGAGGATGGCCATCAGGGACATGCACAGCCAGTGGGAAGCCACTGAAGGGCCAGGAGTGGGTAGTAGGAGCAAACACCTGCTTCTTGGCTCCCGCATCATTGTAGCACCGGTGCTGGATGTAGGCCGCGCCTAACACCTGCAGGTTGGGGTCTGAGGCCATGAGGTACTTGACTGCTGAGGGCAGGTCAATGTCATCAAATCTGTAGAGGCAGTGGTAAGGTCAAGTTGACTCTGGGCTTGGGCCAAATGCTGTAGCAAAACCCCTCCTCCCTGGGCCTGGCCAGCTCACCCGCTGCTGAGTCTCTGCAGAGTGCGATGGCCGACATAGCTGTCCAGCCCACGCACGTCGGGCAAGTGGCCTGAGTCGGCCAGGCTAAGGCTGAGGCTTCGCACAGATGGGGCCCTGGCCATGGATTCCAGGCCTGCTCCTGGCCCTGCCCCAGTCCCTCCACGGCTTCGGTGGCTACTCTGGAATCGCTGAAGGGTCCGCATGGCAGGGGCACGGATGGTGCGGCTAGGGGGGCCCTCAGCAGCCTCTGGCCAGTCCAGCCCTCCGGCCCGACTTGAGCTGGAACTGGCCTGGCGCTCGTAGGCAAAAGCCCTATAGGTAGAGGCACCTGCAGGCTCCAGCTGCTCAGACACCACGCTGTAGCCATCTTCCAGGCCCCCGGGACCCAGCCTCAGTGAACGTAGGGACAGTGTGTCATAGTCAGCCCGGCTGCCAGCCCCACCGCGCTCATGGAAGGACACAGGCCGAGTGGGCATGCCTGGGGTAGGCTGGAAGCCTCCGTATCCAGCCACCCTGAAGGTACTGCCCCCATTGTGGGCCGAGCTTAGCCTCCGACTGCAGCTCAGGTCCACAGCAGAGCGGGAGGACCAGGAGGCTGGGCTGTAACCTGGCTTGGTGACTGGCTGGAAGGTCTGTGGGAGCAACAGGGACAGTGAGGGCTACTTGTGGTGAGTCCCCTTCCACTCATCCTGGGTGGTGGGGCTCCCACTGCCCCAACTCAGGCTGTTACTCACCGACACCTTGTCCCCACTTGGGCCCTGGGAGCGGGAACTGAAGTTGGCCTGAAGCGTGTGACATTGGTGCCGGGATGAGCCTACGGACAGGAACAGTGGCAGCTGACCTGGCCAGACCCTTCTGTCCACATCCAGGGGCCATCTCTGCCTGGTCCCTACTCCACCACAGCACTCGCCCTAGTGGTCCCTGTCCCGCAACGCCCCAGCTGTGCATTCACGGCCTGAAGGCATCAGACCACTCAGCCCACCCAGCACCTAGAGAATGAGCAGTGTCTTCTGCATCAACTCTCCACTCCCTGGGCACGGTGCCACTCTCTCTAGGAGGCTAGCCCAGCCTGTCCAGCCACAGGGAGCTCCCGGGTCCTCCCGTGCCCGGAATCCACCCAGGCCACATAACTAGGAGGGCGAAGCCATCCTAGACCACTCTGCCCTGCTGGGCAGTGGTCACTCTCGCCCGATGGAGCCTCTGGGCAGTGACTGTACTAGGCCTATCCAGCCTCATGGGAGCCCAGGCAGTGACATCTGTCCCACCCTATGACGAGTAGACAGGAAGACAGGTGGGTGTGGAGGGAGAGCAATTAAACCCTTGGAGGGACAAGTGATGGATGGGCATCTGGAGCCGCGGACAGAGGGGGAGAGAGTGGGTACAAGTGGGTACAGGGTAGGTGGGCAGGTTACAGCAGCTAGAAGCAGATGACCCCAAAAGACCAGGGTGGCAGCTTGGATGGAAGGGCTTGGGGTGAGGTATTGGGTCCCTGATTTGGGAAGGCCTCTAGAAGAGTTAGGGTGGGGTGTAGGGTGGGTTTAGGTTGAGTGGCCTGGAGGGCTTCCCCACCCCATACTCCCTAGACCTCCCCTAGTTAATGATGCTTCTGGGTAGGAGCCATTAACCCTTTGATGCTATGACACCCCACCTAGGGGGCACCCCTTAACCCCGCCTGGGGACCTTATTCCCACCCCCAAATTATAAGCCTCCCCCTAATTGGCAGTGTGGCCAGGTGGTAATTAACCCCTTCCTGGGCCCTCCCCGTCTTATGACCCCTGGGCACTGACCTGGCCCAGCAAGGCTGAGGCCCAGGGAGACAGGTTCAACCCCAGCACATCTGGGTCCCACTGGCTGACCCTCTGCTCCCTTGCCAGTGGCTAAAACCCACCCATCCTGTGGCCCTCTGTGCATGGATCTATATTCCCGTTTTCCTTAGTCCTTGTAGCTGCAGCCTGGTGAGAGGGCAGATGACACATGGAAAACAAGGGCCTGAGCTTGCTGAGTCTGTGGGACGTGGGGCTCATTTGCATACACATACTCTATGCCCCGAACCGCCCTGTACCTGCGTTCTCTTGGAGATCTGGGTCATTCCTGCCAGCTGGCCCTGAAATTCCTCAGGGACCCCTGGTCTAGACAGCCCTGGCTGTGGCCCAGGCCTGTCCCCCATTCTCTTGGGGTGGGGACTCTGGTGGCTCTAGCTCTAAGAGGCATGTGGGCCTCTGTCCCCTGGCCCAGGAGTGCGCCTGTTCCAGGTCTGCCAATGGAGGGGCCAGGGCCACTATGTGCCTAACTTCTCATATGCCCTGTGGGGTGGCTTGCTCAAGGCCCAGGAGACAGGTGAGTCAGGCCAGGGTGGTCCTTGGAGGTCTGGAGTCCCTGCTGAGAGCTGGGACACCCCACCCTGGGCTGTGCCCTACACCTACTGGGGCGGGGCGGTGACTCAGACCAGGCTCTGGTGAGTCAGGGGCTGAACCCCAGAGCTTGCTTTGGCCTCTGCCCTCACACTGCCACACCCGCCCAGTCCCCCCCCCCCGCCACTGCCCATTGCCCACCTGGCTGTACAGCCTACCTCTGGTGGCTTCTGTGGCACTCCCAAGCTCGGCGGCAGCCCCGTTGTGCCGTGGTTGCTGACCCAGCTGCAGGAGACGGGCTCGGACCTGCTCCTGGACTCGGGCCGCCCGGAGCCGCTCCGCCTCTGGGCCCTCAGCACCTCGGCGGTCGAGCTGTAGGTCGGAGGGCAGTGCCAAGGAGCACACGCCAGCCTCAGGCTGTAGGGCCGAAAGCAGAAAGTTATTGTCCTGCATGGTGGCCAGCTGGCCGTCGTGGTCTTGGCACTCTAGCCTTGTCCCCAGAGTCCCTCCCTGGTGGCTGGCGCCCCAGAGCCGGGCCTGGAGACAGACGCAGGCTCGCCCAGCTTGAGCTCCCTGTAGGCGGGGACACCTGGCCAGGTGGGTGGGAGGGGCCCTGCTGCCTGCTTAAGGTGGAATTTGTGCGGAAGAACAGGCCCCAGGCTCCCGCTGCCTGATGATCTCCTATCCCAGGTTGGGCCACAGGCTGGGCCCTGCTTGCTTTACCCCATGAGGCCCTACTGGGTCCCAGGCTGCCAGCATCCTGGGTGCAAAGGACACAGGGAGCCTGCGGGGGTTCAAGGCATGCCACCTAGCCTGCAGGAAAGGGGTGTTTCAGTCTGAGAAGTTGAAAATCCAGGGCTCAAAAGCCCCAGCAGGGTTGACAGCCAGAGCTACTGTAAGGGGAAGGCTGGTGAGGACAAGGGCCCGGCCTGAGTGCTCGAGTTAAAGGGGGTTTCATGGAGAGCCTTGGCCTGGTTCTCAGATCCAGTGAGACCCCAGACCTGTGGGCCCCAAGCTCAACCACCCCCCTCTCCCCTACCCCCAGCCCTGCAGATGGGCTCCCAGGACCCTTCTCTGCCCATTGCCTCCAGGCCTGGGGTGGGTAGCTGCTTCCAGCACATGAGTCAGGCAGGCACAGGCCAACTCAGGCAGGTGGGGCTGCCTTAGGGGGTTGACTCAGAGGGGCCAGGACTGTGTCTGCCTGCCAGGCTGGGGGGCAGGAGCCGGGAGTCTTGGGATAGCTGGAAGGGTCAGCCGGGGTTGGGGTACTATACCCTGAGGTGTTCCAGGTCAGGCCCAGCATCCAGGCCAGGTACCTGGAAGATGGGGTGAAGTTGGGGGCGGCTGGGGAAAGGCCCGGGAAGGCTGGGGTGACTCCACTGCCCTCACTTCTGAAGCTGCTCCAATGCTGCCCCAGGTCCCTGCCTGTCCCTGTGGCAAGCCCTAACACTCATCCCCTCAGGCTTTTTACCTTGGTGGGCAGCGGCGGCGGCGGCAGGGGTGAGGACATGGTGGGAGTGTGGGCTTGGGTAGAGCACCCTCTGGGAAGGCGCAGGAGCTGGCAAGCGTAGCCAGAGTCTGCCAGGTGTCTGGTGGGGTGGGGTGGGGCACCTACCCTGCTGGTGGTCCAGCCCCTGCTGGTTCCCTGGCTCATCTCAGAGGCTGCTGCTGCTGGCCGAGGTGTCCTGGGCTCCATCTTGGGCCGCTGGTGCGGGCAGCCTCTTGGCAACTGCATGGAGGGGCATGAAGGGTGGGGTGGGAACAATGCACACCCAGCTCATCCAACCGGTTGCTTCCCTGGGAGACGTGTCTCGTGTGGAAAAATCCTGGGAGACAAGTTTGTGCGGCCCCGACAGCCTGGAGGCACACGCCTGGCACACACAGGCAGCCTGCCCTCCTCTGGTCCTGGAGCCACTTGGGGTCCTGCAGGGCCCTCCTCCCAGCAGTCCAGGCTGTAGGAGGGCAGGCAAGACCAGATGGGGGTACAGCTGCCCTGAGATACAGGGGCAAGTGTGGCTGGAAAGAGCAGCTACAGAAACAACCTCACTGGAGATGGGCTCAGAGGCCCAGGGGGCTGGGGTCCACCTCACCATCCTACTGGGTTGCCTTCCCCTGGACAGAGAGGGTTGTGAGTGCTGGAGTTGTTCCAGGCCTCCCTGAGGAGGGATACATAGATCAGGCCACACACCCGACCCCAGGCCCCAGACCACAGGCTTGGCCTGGAACCTGGTGAAGTCCTAGAGGGCCTTGGTTGTGGGGTGCAGGGATGAGGGTGTGCCCATGGCTTTCAGCCTCAGCCTAGGCTCTGTGTTCTGTGACCAGCCTCCCTTTGTTCTCCCCAGGACAAAGGGTCTCATGGCCTGGAATCATTGAAAGGGCCCTGTGGAGGAGAGGAGGGCTTCTCGGAGTAGGCACTGAGGCTAGGGAGACACCTCCCCCACTCCACCAGCGGAGGAGAGACAGAGATGGGGCAGCGAGGTCAAGGATGCCTTGGGAGGCTGTTGCTTCTCGCCTCCTGGGGAGGAGAAAGTGGGATGAGAAGGCTTGCACTGTAGGCGCTGGACCCACGGTGGTCAGGAGCTGGGTGGACAATGGTGGCCTTCCAAGCAGCAGAGGACTGGGGTAGAATAAGAGTAGTGGGGAGGGGGGAGGATAAGAGTGGAACAATTCTACCTTTTTAAAATTTACTTTTAACCTCTTACTAGTACATGTTCAGAGCATGTAATGATGCCGTTTGTGCAGGAGGTTGGTACGTGGACACAGCCAGTCTTCATCCTCCTTACTCCTTCCCACCTCGTGGTTCCTTCCCATCTGCACAAGTCCCATCTCCCTGTTTCCTATTGTAGCTTTTATTCTGTTCTTCAAAGTATTTATACTTTGGGTTTCTCATTGAAGAGAAACTGCGTGATACCCAAGTTTCAGTGTCTGATTCATTTCACCTAAGATTTTTTTTCACCTCCAAAAAAGTTTATTAGCATGATTAAAAACCTTTTTTTGAATAATAACAGAAAGCTTCTAAACGTTAAAGAGTATCAGTGGCTCTATCTTACGAGCAATATTTGGAACTGAATGGATACGTTTATTACCAGTCTTCATTTTATTAAAAACAATCCAAGAACTGATTCCATGAAGCCATGACTATTGCTTTGGGAGTGAGTTCCTACTGCAATTAAGTATAAAAATTATCTTCCATCATAACTGAGGTGTGGCCTCACTGGAGTGTGCCTTGGAGTAAAGAGTTGATAAAAATCCACAAAGCTCGGTTTCCGTTTTTAAAAACATTCCCTTTACACTCTACAAAGAAATAATTAGTATTTTGGCTTTTTTTAAAATTCCTACAGGATACTTAGGGTGGCGGTCTAGGGGCCCTCTGCCACGTAGGCGCGCGGCAGACCCACTCTGGAGGACGGCTTCTGAGGACTTGGGTCTCCCAAGGCTACACCAGCTTGAGCACAAAGACAGCGTCATCCAGGACATCCAGGACGTAGTAGTTGATATACATGTCACCTTCACACAGGTACAGCAGCCTGGTGAGCGCTTCGATGACAAAGCCAGCCTTCCTGAACTTCTCAGGCAGGCTGTTCACTTGTTCTTCCCAATTCTGTCCCTTGATCTCCAAAGTTTCTGACAGTTTTTCCCACTTGCCACCTACGTTTTCCACATAGAGATGAAAGGGCAGGACCAGGGCCAGCACCACCCTGCCTCTTGTGGGTCCAAGACACTTGCGATGTCTTTCAACAAAATCAGGGGCTGGTCACAGAGGTCAGCTGAGGACGTTGTACTGGAACCCTGTGTTCTGCCACTCCTGATACCACGCACTCTGTATTTCTTCTGAAGCCGCCATATCATAGTTTCCGAACGCTTAGTGACATAGATTTCTTCGAAGCCAGGGCTCATGACTTTTGTGACCGCCCCATCTCCAGCACCTAAATCAAGAAGCCTATGGGTTTTCCAGTCAGGATTAACTTTAAGCAGTCTCTGAAACTGACCTGGTGAAAACACAAACATTGAGCTTCTTCCTAGCAACCCATTGATAGATGTTCTAGACATAAACAGGTAAAAAGCAATGACACAAGAGAATGATATGATTGGGTAAATAGCCAGCCTGATTTTTCAATGCTGTCGTTTAAGAAGATCTGTGTCCCTTGATCAAGATAACCCTGCACAAAGACAACCCAGAGTGGTTCACATAATTTCTCTCTGCTGCACGCGGACCACCGGTGGGGCTCCTTCCTGTTGTTTGCGGCAGCTGCCCAGGCCACCCACGCCGCCCATCATGTTCACTTACAGGGAGTAGGAGAGTGGGTCTCGCAGCATCCACATCCCCTGTTTCAGCCATGCGGACTCCAGGCTCCGAAGTAGCCAGGCGGCCCAGTCTCATCTGATCACCGTGCAGGGGGCGCGGGCGAGGAAGGGGAGTCACGGCCATCCCATCTGCTCCAGCCATCGCTTCCGACTTGCTCATCCAGCCCCTGTAGGGCTGAGGCCGGGCTCGTTTCACTTAAGATTTTGGCTTCAATGTATACCTACTTTCCTACAAATGAATCACATTAATCCTTCTTGGTAGAGTAGTACTCCACCAAGTATAAGTGCCACAGTTTCTTTATCCATTCATTTGTTGGTGGATATGCAAGCCATTTCCAAGAATTAGCTATTACGAATTGTGCTGCTAGAAACAGGGGTGTGCATGTAGCACTGTAATCTGAAGCTTTTAACTATGTCAGGAAGGTACCTAGGAGAATAGTTGGGCCAAATGGAATTTCTAGTTTTAGTGTTTTGAGGAATCTCCACACTGATGTCAATAGTGGTTGTACTATTACACACTTTCCTTAACATGTAGAAGGGTCTCTCTACATTCGCTATTTAATTTCGTGATGATGGCCATTCTTTCTGTGTTCATACAGAATCTCTGGTGCTCTTTTAATGTGCATTTCTCTCTTTTCCAGAGATATTGAGCATTTCTTCATATACTTATTGGCCATGGCCATTTGTACTTCTGATGAGTATCCATTTCACTTGCCCTTTTTTTTCCCTTTTTGTCTTTTTGAGATAAAAAAGCAGCTCAGGCTGGCATTGAGCTCCCTTTGTAGCCCAGGCTGGTCTTGAACTTGCACTAATCCTCCTGCTTCAGGCTCCCAAGTGCTGGGATTATAGGCATGTGCCACCACACCCGGCCTTTTTTTTTTTTTTTTTTTTTTTTTTTTTTTTTTTTTTTTTTTTTTTTTAGACAGGTTCTTACTCTAATTCAAACTGGCTTCAACTAACTATGCAATCTAGGTTTCCTCCAAATGCATGGAAGTCTTCCTGTCTCAGCCTCCAGAGTACTGAGCTTACAAGCATGCATCACCATGCTCAGTCACTTGCCCATGTTTGGATTGGATCTTTTATTTTGGGGGGACTGATAGGCTGATGAACAGGGCTGAGGTGTGGGACCAAAGGCTCTGTCTGGTCTCTTCCAGGTCCATCCCTGCCACCTCCCTATGGAGCCCACCAGATGTCCCCCAGCCCAGTGTCCTGGGCAGTAGCGCTTCTGAGGTATGGGGTCCCTGCTAGCTGCAAGTAGACGCTGGCTGTGTCCCGGGTCTGCTCACTAGTTCACGTGCCCCGAGCTGGTGCTGTGCTCCTCAACACTACCCTCTGAGGCTTTAAGGAGGTTAGGACAATGAGAAGGGATCCTGGAGCCTGGGTGATACTGGGTTGAGGGAGGCAGGCAGGTGGGGCCCGAGGGTGGGCTGTGCTGGAAGGTGACAGAGGTGGAAGGCAGCATGGCCCCCACTGGTCCACACCCGTGGGCCACTCCCAGGCTGATGACAGCCCCCTATGTCCTCAATCCCAGCAGGGTCTGCAGGAGGGTGGGGCCGTGGCCACCTCCAGTCACAGCAGGGAAACTAAGGCCTCACAGACTAAAGGAATTCCTGAGTTCACAGAGCAAGTTAGCAGCAGCAGGGAGGAGTGGGGTGATGGTGGAGGCCCCTCGTGGGGTCCAGGCCACTGCCTCCCCTCTGGATGGCTCCATTTGTATGAGACTCTGCTGTGTCCAGTGTCCCTGCTCCCGAGGCCTCCTGGCCTTCAAGTGTCTTGGAGCCCTGCACTGCCCTCCCTTGGTCAGCTCCACCGGAGGCTCCCGGGAGCTTCCAGGTCCTCAGCTGGGCAGCTAAGTTGGAGGCACTGTGGCCTCCTCTCTGGCCCAGGACTTGGCAGATGTTTTGCTGAGTTACACAGCTGGCTGAGTCCCCAGGAAGCAGGGCCAGCCCCCAGAGTCTACCCCTCTCACTTCTTGGTAGACATTTCTCACCATTCTGGCTTCGAGCTGCTTCAGAAAGGGTTTGCTGCTGTATCTGTTTATTACCTATCTATCCATCCTTCCTGTGTCTGCCTGCCTTTCTTCCTCCTCTCTCCTTTCTTCTTCTCTTTCTCTTTGGTCTTGCTATGTAATTCAGGCCTCAAACTTGCAATGATCCTGTTTCAGCCTTCTGATTACAAATGTGCACCACTGTGTTTCCCTCTCTTGGCTACATTTTTTTTTTTTTTAAATTGCATCTGGGGCCGAGATGGTGTGCCCAGCATGTGGGGCCAGGGATTGAACTCAGGTCCTTGTACTTGCCAGGTCGGTGCTTCTTCTTCTGAGCTCTCTCTCCAGGCCCATCTCTTGATTACTTTATTGGTGGCTTGTCACCTCTTTTCATGGGTCACCTGTGAGTTCTTTTCCATCTCATTCTGTGTGCTTTCTCCTCAGTTTGTCTCTTGTGTTCCTGTCTGGGCTTCCAGCATTCTTCTAAAGTTGCTAAAGTGGCTGTTAGGCAGGTTTTAGTGTCACCTCATTTCTTTACCAACCGATTTCAG
>PVKN010002757.1:0-40707 GCA_004027915.1 Capromys pilorides
GACTGCAATATTTCACGGCTGGGCAGGGATTTACACCTGTAACCCCCATACTGAGGAGGCCCGAGCAGCACACTGCGAACTTGAGCGTCAAGGCCTGAGGTAGATGGTGGGGCCCTTTCTTAAAAGGTGGGAGATTAAGGGTTAGAAAATGTATTTTTTTAGAAACAGGGAAGATTTTTACTTAAGACTTCTTCTTCTCTTGCTATTCTCCTTTTAGCTTCCTCTATTTATATTCAAGCTATCTTTAGATTCTCCTCAGCATGATAACAGTTCCATAACTCTATGGAGACCTTTGGAAGCTGGACCCTTGGCTTCAGCTATCTGTCCCTTGGTGGCATCTCCCTTACTTAACTCTTCTTTGTCTGTACCTGGATCCAACTCTATGGAGTCCTATGGGCTGGTTCTATTTATATTGATGATGCCAATAAAAACTAAATACTATAAATGTTCACATGAAAATAATGACTGTTCTGTGGGGGTGCTGAGACAGTAGGATTGCACGTTTGAGTCTAGCCCAGGCAATTTAGCGAGACCTAAAGAGGGCCAGGGATATAGCTCAGTACAAGGGCCTTGGGTTTAATCCCCAGTGCTGCAAAAAGCAAACAACAATAATAAGTCATTTAAAACCCCCAAACAAAACCAAAAATAATTGCTACCAATTTTAACAGAGGAAGTTTTAATATCATTACTATCTTAGTCCTAATGCAAACCTTTAAGAGCTATATTACTACTTTGGTTTATATTTGGGGAAACAGGCTCTGCAGCTAAAACTGCTCAAGGTGCTAGAGGTTCTGAGGCATGGCTTGTGGGCCTCTGCGCAAAGGCCAGTCCTCAGTGTGTGTGTGTGTGTGTGTGTGTGTGTATGTGTGTGTGTGTGTTCTTTCCAACAGAACATGCAAAGCAAAATAAGCGGAAAGAAGACTGGAAAACCTTCAAAATAGGATAAGAAAGCACACAGAGGGACAGACTAGAGGGTAATACAAATGGCAGGAGAAATTACCATGAAGAAATAAATGTAGAAAAATTAGAAGCACTGAGAAGACACAGTGACTATAAAAACTTCTAAACTGGAAAGGTCAAAAGAGGAACTTTAGCAGAACAGCGTGGAATTTGGGGGGCATTCTGGGCAAGCCTGAACACTTCCAGCACTCCAAGCTCTTGGTATACACCATACACTGCATTACAGTAAGTGACATGCATAACAGTCACTTGAAGTCACTGTGAAATGCTTAAATCAAGTTAAGCTTTGCTTACCTAGGTAGCAAAGTATAAAATCAAGCTGAACCTTCCAAAATAATTTCCACAAATAAGATCTGGTGTTAAAAGGGCCTTGCTTCTGTTATTTTAAGCCTCATTTTCTTCGGAAATTTATTCTTTAACCATGCTCCAAAATGAGGGGCTAGACTATTCAAAAAGTTATTGCTAAACATAAAACAAGCTTTTATTTCCTTCTTCAGGTGTGAGAGAGGTGCTACTTTCCCACCAAAGGGCAGAGCCAGACAGAAGGGGCTGCTTAGTCAGTGGCCACTAGCACTGATTTGTCCCAAGCATCTAGAGCATGCTGCTGGGTGTGTGTGCGCGGGTCCTGGAAGCAGGGCCTGGGGTCCTGCTCCTCTCTGCCACGAACCCAGACCTCTCCATGAGGATGGTCCAGGCTTGGCGCGTCTCGGCCACAGACTGAATCCCCTGAGCGACAAGTCAGATAAACTCATCTTCCTCTAAACTGTGGACACTGGATAGTTTGCACAGCAAGAGGAAAGCTGACTAGTCAGGGGTGACAGTTCCAGTCCCCGTATGCCTAGGAAGAGCCAGATGCCTCCTGGTAGAACCAAACAGAGATCACTGAGACTGAAACAGCAGCTGCATCTCTGACTCTTTTTTTTTTTTTTTTCTCTTCTACATTTAGGGAGGGTTACAGGGTGTTCAGGGTCTCACTAGACAGATTGGACTCATAGTGATCCTCCTGCTTTCAGCCTCCCAAGCACTGGGATTACAGGCCCACGCCAACATGCCCAGTCTCAATCACCATCTCAGTATGCCCTGGTTGGGGGGCTGCATGGCTGCGCCCTGCCTTAGCAGGTGCTTTAGTCCGCCGAGCTATCAGGCTGGCCCCTCCAACTGTTCTTGATGCCTTTATCTACATGGTAGAGTGAATTTGAATATGCTGAAGATGGCAGAACCAAATATCAAAAGAGACTGAGCCAGTGCCTTGTGGCTATGATGAGAGATACCAGGAGCTCTCACTGTTTTGACTATGTGAACAAGAAAGGACTATCTTATTTTTGAGTTAGTACATTTTTGGGTGGGCATCTATGTGTAATAGCAATCAGTTTAACTGTAGTTACTACACCAGGCACTCTGGACAGTTCTTCTCTTTTCTGCTTATCACATTAACAGGCTAAAGCACAGGTGGCATTCCTTTCTCCTAGAGTACAGTTCTGATCCATTATACAAGCTCAGTGATGCCCTATAGTCCCCCACTATCTACAGCTGCAAACCATACCTCTCAAGGTAACCCTTCCTAGCTGGTCCATTTTGAGAACTCTTAAATTCCCCAGCTGGACCACCACTTGTACCTCCAAGTATGCCTGGCCTTTCCATAGAAGAGTGTCCTCTTGGAGCACAAGGCCAGCTGTCCCCACTCCAGCTTGTGGGCCAACCTGCTGCTGTAGGTCCTGTGTAAAGGTCACTTGTCCCACAGAGTCACTTGTAACAAAGACTGCTTGGTTTTCATCCATTCACTTACCAACTACTGACCATGGAGTAATAGCTTAACTTCCCTCTCTCATTTTCATCATCTGTAAAAGTGGGGCAAGCAGAGAAGAACTTGTCACCAGTCCCGGTCATTCCTGTGTCACTTCCTTGGGAGTCACAGGAGTGTCCCAACCCATTCTGCAGAAGAGGCCCACAGGCTGTTGGTTCAATGAATAAGTGTATGAATTTCTCAAGGGGTATGAAGTGGGTCTCATCTTTGCTCAGAGGACTAAAATGCTTCTTCCCTCCAGCTTGAATTCTAATCAGAGAACACTAGAACTTTAATATCCTGAGGCCTCAGAACAGCTTCGATCCTTCTGCCAACCTCCAGTGAAACTCTTTACCTTAGGGGCACAGGTACCACAAGTGCTAGAAAGTTCTATTTGGGTTTCAAATGCATAACACTTGGAGCACCACTGTGGCCAGGTTCACCAGGGTGGCCACTTGCTTCTTTTGTACTTATTCCTGGACATGTCCAGGGTCCTGGAGACAGGAACTGAGAGAACACAGGAGGACTAGTTGTCCTTCAGGGTTGACAGTGCAGGGGAGGCACAGGGCAGCGGCCACCAAGCAGTGCTGTTAAATGTGGACTGTGTCCCCCAATGGTCTGCCTGTCTCCTCTGCAGTTGCCCTCAGGCTGACGTGTAGTGTGTGTTTCAAAACTAAGACTTAGGAGGGAGAGTAGAGTCATAGGCCAGCCTTTTGTCAAATGTATTTTTGAGTTAGTGTAGTTAGTGTAGGACCAAATGTAGGTGGTCCTGTGTGTTTAAAATAATAAAGTTTAAACATATTCAAATGAAACTTTTCTGTCACTCTCTCTGTCCCTCTCTTTCTGTGCTAAGATTGACCTTAGGGTCTTCACACTGAGCCACATTCCCAGCCCTTTTTATTTTGCTAATTTGCTTAGACTGGGCTCATACTTGTCATCTTCCTGCCTCAGCCTCCCAGACTGCTGGGCTTATGGACATGTGCCACCAAATTGGCTTCCCTTGTTCATTTTTCTGATTTTACTTTCTTACTCCCTGTCTTCGGCATAAGGATGGCGTTCCACATTCTACAGGCAGTTGGTCCTCATACAGAACTCAGCCTCTGGCTCTTTTCATTCCCGCCTCTCCTTCCCCTGGGTTCCCCCTGCCCCCCGCATCTTGGACTCTTTTCTTTAAAGATCTCCCTGTTTCCTATCACCTTTCCATTTGCTCTTTGTTCTGATTTTGGGCTTCTCAGGTGAGAGAACTCATGCAATATGTCAGCTTTGGTCTGATTTATTTCCCGCTTTCTTTAGCTGATACCTGATATTACACTGTTCCGCTACTTGGCAGACCTGTGCCCTTGCAAGGTACGGGGGAACCTCACCATCACACACAGAGCAGAACCCATCTTCAGCTTCCTCCAATCCACCGCTCTTGCTTCTGTGCAGAAAAGGTCCCAACTCTAGCCAGATTCAGACTCCACAGCCTGGCAGCTGGGGGTCACACCGCACCCACCATCTCCTCTGGCCTCAATCAAGCCCAGTTCTCCTCCACCCTTGATCTCTCCCAGCACTGCTCACTCCTCTCCATCCTCACCACCAATGCCAACACTTCAGTTCTGCTTCTGCTCTCGCTACCACTAATTACTCAGGCTCTGTGAGGGGGGTGGCCTATTTCCCAGCCTTTCTTACCAGGCTCCAGATGATGTGGGGCCGGTAGCCCTGCATCTCAGGCACAGTCAGTGTTCTGTAAATGGTCTTCAACTCGAGCTCAGGCTCTGGACAATCGCAAGAGGCCAATGGGCCAGTCAGCCCTTGTCTTTGGTTCCCCAGAGTGGACCTTTGGAGTCTGGGTCCTAGCCTTGCACTCAAAAATGAAGGTGCCTGTACATGTTTCTATCCACATGCAGTGTAAAGAACGGCAATGACCACTCCTGTGAGTGGCTGGGGCAGGGAATGTATCTCTTGGGAATGGTGGGAGAGGCTGTGAATGCGCTGGCAGCCAGTAGGTACTGGTAGTTGCCTCTGTGTGGTTAGAATCCACTGCTTTCTGTCTAGAGTGGAGGTGAAGGGTGTCACCCCTCCCAGACTCCTCTTCACTTGGGGAAACACTCACCTGGGCTAAGTGCTCTTGAAAGGCTGATGATGCAAAACACTATCCCCATGCCTGGGACTGGGACCTCTCCCTGTTTTGCTCTTGAGTTTGTAACCACACACCCTGCTGGGGTCAGGGCCAGCCTGCAGGAGTAGGTTCCAGCCAGGCGTGGTGGCTCACACCTGTGATCTCAGCACTTAGGCGGCTGAGGCAGGAGCACTCTAAGTATGAACTCAGTGCGGGCAACACAGTGATTTAGCAAGACTTTGTATCAAAAAAAAAAAAACATTAGAAAGGGCTAGAGATGTAGCTCAGTGTGAAACATCTGAGTTTGAGCCCCAGCACACACACACACACACACACACACACACACACACACACACGCATGCACACACAGACTGGGGAGTTGGACAGTTAACATAAGACCTGTCCTGTAGTTGGTACCTGCTGTCCTTGTCCCATTGCTCCTTCACACATGGAGCCAGAGTTCCCTGTGCCCTGCCCTGAGAGTTGCTGAGGCTGGTCCTCGGAGCCTTCTCAGTGACATGCCCACAATCCCTGGCCAGACTGTCCCAGCTCCAGGAGCACAGCCTGGGTGCACATGAGTGCCTTTCACTTTTATTTTGAATTTCATATATTGTAATCTGAGAAAGGTAATTATTTTGTAAGCAGTGCCAAAATAAAATTTGCCTGTCATCCTGAGGGAGGGCAGGGTCACTCATCTGCCACCTCGCTCGCCTCCCCCTCCGTCCCCTCTCCACCTGCAGGCGCCTCTGAGAGCCCCTCGTCAGTGGGGCTTTCCTTGAGCTCCCCAGCATTCCTTGTTGCATCCTCATCAGAGGAGTCATGCAACTTCTGTGCCATGCTTTGCTGGCGGGTGACACTGAGGGGTCTGTTCATGTCCCTGAGCCACAGGGGCCGCCAAAACCAGGAGAAGCCCTCTGGACTCTCATCTTTCGAGCACTTCTTTCTCCGGCTGAAAAAGCCCCCGGAGGACCCTCCTTCTTGTGAAGCTGTTCTGTGGGAACAAATCTCGATGAGACAGAAAATGATGATCAGAAGCATCACAGCCACCGTCATGGAGATTGCGAGGATGAGTTTGTTGCTGATGCCATGGTCTGGGGCTTCCTCCGCTCGGCCTCCCTCCTTGGACCGATCCTGCCCTTGCTGACCGCTTGCTGCACCCAAGCTCTCGTTGATGTATGTCTCACTCTTCCACTGCTCCGTGTCCCACTGGGTCTGGGCCACCCTCTCGTCCTGCTGCTCACTGAGCAGCTTCATCAGGAGCCCCGTCCTGGAGATGAGCTTGGCACAGGCCAGCTGCACCTGAGGCTCGGAGCAGTCCATTTTCAAGGTGCGGATAACATAGGAGATAAGCCGCCTCACCTCCCTGTTGGGGATGAGGACATGGAGCTGCTGGTTCAGCTGGCTCTCAAACTGATCCCCTGGTGATGGCAGCAAGGGGAAAGAGGGGTTTTGGGGGGATGAGTCGGTACTGACACTGGAGTACTCCCAGTGTGTGTCATTGGCGTGGTCCTTGGTGGACATCAGGTCAGGAGCTGTCACTTTGGGGGGCGTCAGGCTGATCACAGCCACTGTGGCAGAAACGGGCGAGTCTGTTGTAAAAACATCTCCTTTGCTTTGGGGCTCTGCAGCAGCACCAGGGCTCCCTCCAGGAGGCTCAGCAGGGGCGTTTAACTGGGACAAAGCACTCTCCTGAACATGCAGCTCTCCAGAGGACCAGGGCAGCCCGCGAGGTGGCGAGTGGATGAGGCTCCGCAGAGCCCAGAACAGAGGCCCCTCTGCGCTCCTCAGCCTCTGGCGTACAGTTTCCTTGGTGAGGGGCTCCCTCAGCCTGGGCTGGGGTGTCCCAGGGGCCGAGAGAGAGTGAGTTTTAGGAAAGCTAGGACTTTTTTGGAAAGCGAAGATTGGCTTAGTAGCTTTTCTGCTTTTAACTCTAGCACTGGCATGTTCTAAAAGCAAAATGCTGCTTTTGAGGTTTTCCTCCCTATTTCTTACCTCCCACAGGCCATGGGCAAGGGTGGAGCTGGGTGACTCATCCAGCAGGGGATCCTGCAGAGAGGGAGATCCAAGCACCTTCTCTCCTGCACTGAGCAGCTTGCTGGCCGAGATCCTGGGCCTCGGCCCCTTCTCATTCTGCCCCAGCTTCCCGGGGCTCAGCCTGCTGAGGCTCCATATGTCTGAGGTGTTCTCCACCGGGGGTGGGGTGCTCTGCTTCTCTCTGACTCGTTTCTGCCCTTCCCGGAGCAGTCTTTTCTGTAAGCGCTCTGGACCCTGGAGGGCCTGGTCCATAGTCCGCAGCCTTCTCCTCTGGTGCCCATCCTCTGCCAGTCTGTTTTCCTGGGCGTGAGCATATGCCAAATTCCTGGGAATGATTTGAAATTTGGAACTTGCAAGGCTGGATGGCATAAGAAGGCCTGTTCTTTCTTTCTTTTTAACCTCTTCAATTTTACTCTGAATTTCCGCATTTAACCAATTTCGTAGAAAATACAGTTTCTTTAGCTTGTTTCTGTAAGCTGAACTTGTGGGTGCAGGGGCTTGATGAGAGGGGCTTCTCTCCATATTGCCTTTGGAACCACCCTGGGAATTAGCTTCATGTTGCATGTGTGAAAAAAGCAGCCGAATGAAAGGCAATAACGAGTGTACATCTTCCAGGTTCTCCTCTGAGAAATATGGCAATATGTAATTAAGCGCTCCCATCACTTCATTTTCGTCACTGGAGTCGAGCTCCTCACTCCTCAAGTCTGGCCAGTTGACACCACTTTCTTCTGAAGAAGATGTTCCAGGCTCAATCACCAGCTCAGTCTTGGTGTTCTTCTTCCGGGCCTGTAACACCTTCATGAATGCTCCCTCTGCGTTCCCAATGGGGGCTTCCTCGAGACACTGGGTGGTGTTGCTCACACAGGCACCATCACAGTGCAGTTTGACTGTTTTGCAGACAACCTCGATATCATTTTTAAATTGGCAGAGGCAGCAGGCCATGCTCCTCGGCACGATCAGCGTCTTCAAGCCAAGGGTCATCATGAGGATGTTCTCCACCACGGGAAGCGGCGTGTGGGTTGTCCCCAGGTCTAGGTATCTTAGTGCTGGCAATTTATAAAGATAGGAATCTTCAACAGTTGCCAGAGGATTATGATTGAGGACGACTTTTTGTAAAAACTGCATTCCATGCCATGCCCGAAATGTTCCAAAGTTCAGTTGTGTGAGTAAATTGCAACGAAGATTTATAAACTGCAAAAAGGGTAGTGGTTCAAATGTCTGTGCTTCAATAAACTGTATTTTATTACAGGATAAATCTAAATACTGGAGGGACAGCAGGCCTTTAAAGGAATTTTTATGTAATTCAGTCAGGTCATTTTCACTGAGATTTAGTTTCTCAGCCCACTTGTATGTTGTCCAAACATTCTCAGAAAGGTAAAAAATAGAGTTTTCTTGGAAATTTATGGTGGTGAAGGTGGTATTGGGTTCTAGTACAGGCACTTGGTGGAGCTTCCACTTTGGGCTGAGACTGGTACATGACAAGGTCTCGGCCTGACATGTACAGAGCTCACATAGCCCAATGTCTGTCCTCACATTCTGCGTCTCCTGCCTAGTGAAAGCCTTGGTTGGAGAGTAATCCACAGAATACTCAGTGATCGTAAGTTCCACATCCATAGGCTCAACAGAGACCACAGCCAGGTTTGGCTGCTGAGCCTCTGTCTGCTCTAGGGGTGCAAGCGTCACTTCAGGGGGAGTTGGAGGGGATTCCTCTTCTTGCAGGGCTACAGAGTGCTGAGCCTCAATGGAGGTTGCTAGAGACGTGAGCTCCAGCTGTAAAGGTTGGTCTGTGACCATGGGAGATGCTAGTTGCTGAGCTGGTGCCAGACCTGGAGTTACAACTTTGACCTTATGAGGCACTGGCTTCTGAGTGAAAGTTTCTTTTGGTGTTTCTGGAGGCTGAGACGGGGTCTTCTGCTGAGTTGGAGAGGCACTAAATACAGCACTAGTTTGTAGAGTTTTGATAAGATTCTGGTGCTTGGGTCGAACTGTGAGGAGACTGATTTTTGAATGCTGAGTCTGAGTCTGGGTTGGAGGCCGAAGCGTCACCATGCGGTGTGTTAGACGGAGAACTGTAGACTTCTTCGTGACTGTAGAAGGTTCTTCCTCTGTCATAGGCTCTGCGAGTAAAGTGATTTCTAAGTCTGAAGGATTAAACGTGATGCTGAAATGCTGAGCTTGATCCTGAGCTGGGGTCGGAACTGTAGTCTTGTATCGGGGAGGACGGTGAGTTGTACTTTTATTTGGAAGCTGAGATGGCACGATGGGTGGGGCTGAGGAAAGCTCTACTTCCTCAGAAGGATTCAGAGCAGCAGCTGTGGCTGGCTGCTCTGCAGGAGACAGTTCTTCTGTCTCAGAGAGTTCTGCAGGCTGAGATGGGGTCATCTCCTGAGCTCCAAAAGGTTCTGTCTCATCAGGTAACTCTGAAGGTGAAGTGGCATCTTCATGAGGGACTGAAGATGGTTCTCTGTCCTCGGATGGCTCTGAAGGCTGGGTTGAAAATGTTACTCCTTCTGTCATCAAAAAGGAAAGACTAAATTCCTTGGGGGATCTCGAAGACTGATCTGAGAATTCTTGCTGGATTGGTGAAACTGCTACCTCAGCTGAGGAGTCTGAGGACAGAGGTGACTGTTCTGGCTGGCTTAGAGAATGCTCCATAGGGAGCTCTGTGGCTGAAGTTGGGACCCCACTATCAAATGGAAAGTTTTCATCCTTTACAGCAGGGTTAGGCTGCTGGGTTATAAGCTCCTGAATGTCTCTGAGAGGTTCAAATTGCTCAGGGGACACTGAGGACTCAGCCGGAGCCTCCTGTTCAGTTGAACTTTCTACTTCAACCTCATCAGACAACTCGGCAGGAGTAACAGCAACACTGCTCAATGTTGGGGGCTGAGCTTGGTCATCACCAACAGGAGAAGCTGCTGCCTCGTGGTTCAAAAGTGGCTCCTGAGGGATCAAAGATGGTTCACCCTCCTCAGAAGTCTGTGAACTGCCAACCATGGTCTCCTGCTGGGCAGGTTCTGAAGTCTGATCTGGAGCCTCCTGTTGAAACTGTAAGAGCCCAAACCCTTCTGAGGGATCGGAAAACAGATCTGGGGCCTCTTCATGACTTATAGAAGGTTCCACATCAGTCACCGAAGCCAAGGGTTGAGTTGTGGCCTCAAGATGGATTGGAAAGATTCCTTCCTCTTTGGTGGGTTCTGGGGTTATAGCAAGCTGTAGATTTGGGGGTTTACCAGTCACATGGGGCAAGTGTGGCTGCCTAGCATGGGAGTGACCTGAAGTTGGCACTTTTTTCTTATGATGCTTTTTAAACTTAAGTACTTGTTCCAGTCGGGTTAGAGAAGTTTTCAGTTCTTTAGGGTACTTTGAAGGCTGACCTGTGGCTTCTACCTGGCTTCCAGATGGTTCTTCTGGCCCAGGAGACTCAGAAGGTAGACCTGGCTTTGTATGCTTATTAGTGGCAGAAGATTTAGGCCCCACGAGAGGGCCTACAGGGTGAGCTATGGGCTCCTGTGCTGTTGAGGAAGTTTCCACCTCTTCAGAGAGTTTTGGATTCAGAGGTGGTACCTTTTGTTGGGTTGAGGAAAGGTCCATCTCCTCAGAACTCTCTGGGAGCTGGGCTGGGGCCTGCTGCTGGCTTAAAGTGGGCTGCAGCTCCTTTTCCACCTCTGTAGTTTTGGTGACCTTCTTGTCCACAGGTTTCACTGTGACAAACTGCATGTTTGAATGATGATGATGATGCACTTTACTCCTACTTGGAGATGGAGCTTTTGCCCCCTGCTGTGTCAACAGCTGGCTTATAACCTCTTCAGGACCAAGTTCATACTGAGCTTGGGTGTCCTGCTGGGTGAGAGAGAGCTCAGCTTCCTCAGGGGGCTGTGAGAGGTTATCTTTGGCTTCTTGGTGAGATGAAGAGGGCTGGGCCTTTATAGTCTCTCGATTTCGAGTTCGGGCCTTCAGCTGAACCTGAGAAAGTCCAGTTTTCCCAGAGGGCTCTAGAAGTGGGGCCACGCCTTGGGAGGGAGCAGAGGATGCTACCTTACCAAAGCCCTCCCGCAGTGGCTGGACAGTCAGGGACTTGGACAATTCTGGCAGGATATCAGGCAAAGCCCAGGGCTCTTTAGGCTCTTGGAGCTTGGTGGTCGGCAGGATCCAGTGCCTTTCTGGAAGTGGGGCCATCAGGACCAGTAACCACAACTGCTGCCAGGTGAGGAGTCCAGGAGCCCAGGGGAGCTGTGGGAACATGGCGGGCGAGACCAAGATGACTGGGACACAGTCACCCAGGCCAGTGGAGTGCAGGTGCTTTGGCCTGTGGAATGGAACCTTTCTCACAGTCACTTGCCTGGGAGCCCTGGCAACCAAGCATGTGCTGCCCCACCCTTTATTTATGACCTCTTTGCTGAGGAAGCCTTTATTACATCAGGCCCAGATGGGCTTATGTAGTATAGGGAACATTTTCCCACAGTGAGCAGGTCCAGTTGTCCTTCCCCAAGGGAGGAGACAGCAGGCCCCTCCAGAGCGGCTGCCCCTCTCATGAGGCAGGATGAGTACATCATGAAGCTCAGACTAGGGTGGCACCTGGCCTCCAGCTGTCCATCGTGTAGAGTTGGATAGGGCTGGGCTGCACAGGAGTGCTAGATATTTAGTTTGGTTCCTGAAGTTTGTTACTGTGACTCTGATGGAAATTCCAGCCAATGACTGCAGAAGTGAGACTTTCAGGGCTGTGCGGGTGGGCAGATCCATTTCTTACATTAAAAGCTGAGGCCTTTAATGGCTCGGCTGGCATTTCTGAGGGTCTCAGCCTTCAGGGCTGTGCAGCAGGCGAGCATTTATGCTCCAGACCCTGTTCATTCTAGGGCTTCCTTAGATCACAGCCCATAACTATTGCCCCACTGTAGAACTCACAGCACAACAGCGGCCATTCAATGGCGCTGCCACTTACTGCGTGCACGTGCAAGTGGCTGATTATTATAAAAGCCATATTCACCCAATAAATCCATGCAACAAAAATAAAGCCCACATTCTTGACTCAGCAGAGTTTATCTTGATGGCCCTATGACCATCCCTTGAATCTAAAGTAATTTGGTACCTCTTCGCATTGTAGGTCATTCAGGGCAAAGGTCTCATTGTCATACTGCCTGTACCTGGTCCTAAGACAAAGCTTCACTAGAATGCTCTGCAAACAGCTTCCAGTTGCAGGTCTTTGGGACTTTTGGAGCATCACACTGAAACCAGGACAGACCACTATGGCACTGGAGAGAACCCAGACAGAGTACAGAAGCCAAAATGGGCAAATGCTGTGAGCAGAGACCTGAGCTCCACTCCTACACCGGCACGGGGTGAAGTGCAGAAGGTGCCAACCACCCTCCTGCCTTCAGTGCGTCTCTGTTGCATGTGCCTTTTAGGAAGCAATTTCAAAGGCAGTTGTCCACGCTGCGCCCTTCCACCAGGGCTGATGGGAGCGGACATTAGCAGGAGCATGGCTCAGGCTGATCCAGGTGCTCGCAGTCTGAGCAGAAAGCTCTCCCCAGGTGGAGAGCCAGGAACCTCGGCCAAATCACGTCCAGGACTGACTCTTGTGAAAATGGCAGCAAGCACATCAAGGGAGGCATGGAGGACCCTTAAAATAAGCTACACTAGAAGCCGTGGGAGTAAGAGCAACCCTGGGAAGTAAAGGAACTTGCCCAAGGTCACCAGTGGACCTGGGCCAAAGCCAGGGGCACAGTGCTAAAATTCTAGCCTGTCTCTTTCTCATGAGATCCTGCTCACTAGCAGAAAACCACAGGGAACGAAGCTCTGTCCAGTCCTGTTTGCTGTAAAGGCCGGGAGGCACCAACAGCCACGCACACCACCTTCCCCTGCTTCATCTCAATCCAAGTCAGGTCCTGTCTCCTGAGCAGTTTCCCGGCCTCACATGCCAAGGGTACTTTCTAAAGTCCCCAGAGGCCTGCTCTTGAGGGCCTCCTTGGCCTTCCACAGCACTTGCACTCCCCCATCACAAGATGCTCTCCAGGTCTGCATGGGGTCCCCGCCACCTGAGGTTCTGAAGCTGGGGGTGTACAGGCTGCTCAGCTCTGCCCTGGATGGGCCTTCCCTTGTCAGTGTCCCTCCCTTGTCAGTGTCCCTCCCAACTCCAGTATCCCAGACCAGGGATGAGGCTGTCTTTGGAAGGCGCTATCAACACTATCCAGCTCATTTACTCATTCAACAAATATTTCTTGAGTATCTACTCTTGCAAGGGTCTCTCCAGCCATATCTGTAACTGTCTGGCTTTGAAGCTAAACTGTAACGGGCTCCTGTGAGTGGATTTTGCCAACAGCAGCACAGGACGCCTGCCTGGGCACCCACATTACTTCTTCCCTGACTGCTCTGAAAACCCATTCTGCTTGCTCGGGAGCTCAGGCTGTCCAGCTCAGCTTCACGCAGTGCTGCCTGTGTCACTGTACAGCCACAGCAGCAAACAGTGCAGTAGCTACTGAAAGAGCCCCGTCCCTGAATCCCAGCCTGGACAGCTCCTGGCTCCTCCTCTACCCATGACTTCTGAGGCTGTCCCGGATGTCCGGTCTGCCTTGTAGAGCTTCCTCCTTCACTGAGTCATTCTGTAATTCAGACGGTGTGGGATGTTCTGCCACAGAGGCTACTGTGACAGCCCAGACCTCCAGCAATTCCTCATGGCTCTTGGAGGGGAAGGCTGGGCAGGACGGGCCAGAGCAGCATTCGCTGGGGCCCAGGCTCTGCTGACTTTGGGGACCCCAAGCCTGTGTGGTGTAGTGTCACAGCATTAGCACAGGGGATGGGGCCTCTGTCGCCTGGAAGAGTGGCCCCTGTGCAAGGAGCTTTCAGCTGCTGAGGAACAGCTGAGCTTCTAGTGTGTGGTGCAGGGACAACTTCCTACAGTGGCCTGTGAAACAGAAGCGTATTTTCCCACTGTTGTAGAGACTGGAAGTCCACTGTCCAGGCATGGGCAAAGCTGGCTTTTCCTGAGACCCTTCTTTTTCCTTTGTAGCTGGTGAACTGTCTTGCTGTGTGTTCCTGTGGTCACTCCTATGTCATCTGGGTCCTAATCTCTTTCTCTGAGGATGCCAGTCATGTTGGAGTAGGCCCCCTACAAAGTGTATTTCAATTTAATTATCTCCTTAAAGCCCTTATTATCAATTTTAATGATTTTATTTTGCTGATACAGGGTCTCACTATGCAGCTTGGACTCACAGTGATCTTCCTGTCTCAGCCTCCCCAGTGCTGGGAATATAGGTGTGTGCACCATCACACCCAGTTTCAGGGTCAGCATGGCATCAGGTATGGGGATCAAACTCTGGTTCTTGCACTTGCCAGGCAGGCGCTCATGCTCTTTCACCCTGAGGCCTTACCATCAAGTACAATCATCATTTGAGGACACTGTGACTAATAAAAATCTTGGGTGTACCCAAATCAATTCTTAACACTCAACCGACCCAGGAATTTTCCAAAAAAGCTCCCACAGATATTCCAGAGAGAAAAATAGACACATCCTGAGGCATTACCTCTCCCAAGACGGCCAACTCGAAGAAGAACCCCACTTTCGGATGCAGCGGGCGTGAAATCTAGCTGCTAGAAACAAGCTTTTGCGTATTCGTTTTCTATAGCAGTTATAACAGGATCTGAAAGTATGCATTAAAATATAAACCAGGACCAGATAACTCTGGGCTGCTCTAGTCCACACTGTGAGCCTAAGAGGTCGAGGACGGAAACCTTCTCCCTTGACTTTTATGTAGCTAACAAATCCTGAACACAGCCAGGGGTCTTCAAAGTGTGGAGTCCCGTCTTTCCTGGACGCAAGACTCCCTTTGAAGAGCACAGCGAGTCCAGTACTGCCACCGTGAGCGACACTGCCTCACCTCAGTTTCCATGGCCAGCATGTGTTAGGGTACCAACTTCACACAAAAAACCCTGAAACTTTTCAAAAACATACTCCTTGGTCTGGGGAAAAAAAAATTCAATCCAGAATTACTTGTTACTCTGAGAGGACAGCATTTGTATTTATACATTTTCCAGGACCTCAGTTTTCCTAGGAAAGGTACAGGGTGTCAGAAAGCGGAGCTTCTCTTCAATGAAGTGTTTGCAGCCACAGCTCGTGTTCTGTTTTTATGGACTTGATGGCAAGCGAAAGCTTTCATTAGGGTAATTAAAACACCACTCTCCTCAGAAGAGAGAAACGAGGCGTGCTGGGCTTCTAGCAACTGGCCCTGGCCCAAACAGCACTTACCTAGATGTGCATTTGTTGGCTGGGAAAAAATTACAGACAGGGCACAGTGCAGACCATTGAATGGCATGATGGCGTCTCAGGATGCAAGGCATCTGTATTCTTATTAGGAGGTCTGATTACATGGTTCTCAAATTTCCCCTTAAGCCTCCTGAGATGTGCGTGAGGTGCAACCTTGTAAACTGTCAGCACATGGAAAGCTAAGATTTAGAGAGCGGTTTCCACTGTGCATCCTATAAAATGTGTCCCACGAGGAAGATTAGTATCAATCACAGGCTTATTGGAGAGGGAGATGGGATCCAATGATAACCTGGCACTATCAACTAGAGTAATGGTCTAAGAAGAAAAAGCAATCAGAGAGGAGAAAGGAATATCCACAAAGAAAGACAGAAGTAGAAAATCAGAGGGTGATGTATCACATTGATGAACAGGAGCTGTTATCCAGGACAAAGGCGCGCGTGAACAATGCGGGTTCTCACACAATGGATACTGTCTATTGCTTATCGTAAGGAGAATGGGAGAGACAGAGCTACAACGTCTCACAGCTTGACCATAGATATGCGGGCCCTGGGACGTAATGAAGTCATTATTACTCAGTCTCACCTTCGCTACTTGAGAATCATTTGCTAATCTCAGAGACTTTTCTAAAAGAGAAGCTAGTGTCTCACATAACTTCAACTTGGAAATGATAAAAAGCAACATATCCAGCCCCAATCAATTTGGCTTATTAAAGTCTGGTAGAATTCTCTGAGTAGTTATTTCTGCAGATGTGAGCTGATAAACCTGGAGGGAAGGAGAGGTTTGAGTACCTTTTCAAGGTGGCGTTTGGACTTTTTTTTGTTTTGTTTTGTTGTCGGAGATAAGGTCTCACTACCAGTGCAGGCTGCTCTTGAAATCACTTATGCAACCCAATCTGGCTTCCAATTTAGAGCGACCCTTCTGCTTCAGTCTCCAGAGTGCTGGGATTACAGGCATGGGCCACTACATCTGGTCTGTTTTTCTTTTCTTTTAAGGCTGAATTAAAGATTTCAGTCTTGGAATCCTTTTAGCTTCCTCTGAGTAAGAGGTGGGGCCTAATCCCCTGCGTCAGTCACCTTTCTCTTGCTGGAAAAAAATACCTGACACATAGGTACTTAAGGGAAGACAGGTTTGTCTTATGGTTTCGGAGGTTTCTGTCCCTGGTCAACTGTGGTGGATGACAGCTTCTCTTCTCATAGCAGTCAGGAAGCAGAGAGAGCAAAAGAGTCAGACCAGAAGAAGGGACCAGCTGGTTCCCCTCTGGCCATGAACCCATGACCTAGGCAGACACACCTAGCCAGCCACGTGCTTCACTAACTGTCCAGGTGTCAAGTTGACAATCAAGATCAATAGTCACATTTTCCTCACCTTACATGTGGACTAGTCTTGGTGCTGCCCTACCAACAGAGAGCGGATTATGGAAAGTGTTGTTATGTGACTTTCAAGGTGAGACTAAAAATCGTGAGCTGGCTTCTGTCTGAATCACTCAACTCTGTAACCCCACAGTCATCAGGTAAGGAAGTCTTGCAGGTGTTTGCAGCATTTGTAGGTGTTCTGGCCAAAAGCTCTGGTTAAAGTCCTAGCCAGCAGCTACCACCAGTCCTGACCGTAAGGGGACTTCAGTCATTCCATCCCTAGAGTCTACCTGACTGTGATCAGATGACCTGTAGTATATGAGGGATCTTAACAGACACTGGCCTCCCTGAATTTGGTCAACTGCTTAAGATTCTGGGAGTTAAAAATAAACAAACCTCAGGAATTTACACTGTCTAGAGTGATTTGTCACCATATACATTCAGGAAGAGGCATGGCAGAAGCACCATTCCTCCTGCTGTTCCCTCAAGCTATAGGTTTGCAGTGAGAAGGTGGCTGGAGATCCTACAGAACTGCCCCATGGGTGCAAGACTGCAGCCCCGTGCCGCACTCAAGGCACTTCACAAATTAAACACGAGGCCCCTCAAACCTTTCTTGTCCTCACACTGCTTACAATGAAACTCCACAGTTAAAAATCACCTCCAATGTATGTTTCTGAGTTGTCCTTACAGGCTTTAGAGTTCCCAATACAATCACTTTCCTCTGACATCAACATAACACAACACTCGGCCTCACTCTTTGCAATACTCCAGGAGCTTTTGCTGGAAGATCACACTCCCACATTTCCATAGCTAGAGGCAAGACAGGAGCCTTAAATATGATAGCATGTTTTTTTGTTTTGTTTTGATAGAAGGTCTGCGGATGTTAAGACGATGGCTTGTCTTAACCTCTTGGGCTCAAGGGATTCTCCTGCCTCAGCCTCCCAAGTAGCTGAGACTGTAGTGCATGGCTGCAAGCAAGACTGAAGCATATTTTAGATACAAGCACCAATGCCATGGGAGCACCCAGCCTGGGTTTTCTAGCAGAAGGCTGAATATCTGAAACACTGTAATTGCAACTGGACAGAAACTTTCTGGAATCCTTTTGCTACTTAGAATACCAAGAACAAAGGACTTGGGCCTGACTTTTCGGCAGAAGGAGGCTAATTGTAAATTCTGTGCAGAGGTTCCCGCAGGCCAGCCCTCAGACTCAACTTGAAGTGGAGACTCCAGCAGTGCAGGGAGCTCGTTGCAGGCACTGCAGGTCTGAACCACTTGCGAGCTTCTTCCTTCCCCTGAGCTATGAAGATGCAGGCTCTCGTAGTGATGGCTTTTGGGTTTAAGCTTCACACCTCACAATGTGTAAGAACACAGCCATGAAAAGCAACCAAGTGCTGCCTCCTGTCCAATGTCACCGGTGCTACCAGGCACAGCTGCAATGACAACACTATCTCATCCTCCACTTGGCTGGTGGGAGGGGACCCCTTTTCCTTTTGAAGGTCCTAGCTACAGACAAGATACGCTTCTCAATGTTCAGTGCCACCACACTGTGGGAAACACCACTTGCGCTGTAGCTAATGGCTTTGGCAAGATCCAGGGTACTTTTCCACTGCCCTGTCATTGAAAGGATGGGATTTCCACACCATGGAACAGTTTCAGCAGGGGTGGCATTTTCCCCTTCCAGAGGCTCCAGAGGATGAATAGGTCTCATTGTATCCTGAGGCTCTGGGGAGGTGATCTGTCCACTTGGCTGAGCCATGGCTGTGCAGGTCTTTCTCAGTCCCTGGCTCCCTGGAGAAATGTCACATTCATCTGTTAAGTGATTTCCTTGCTCTTTTGCAGGACAGGATGGCTTTGCAGCCTTTTTCTGGCAGTTGAGCAAAAAGCAAGACATCAAAGGATGATAAAAGACTAACGCCAATAGTCATGGAATTGAGTGCTTGGATTGTGCCAGGATTGGGCTGTGTACCTGACAAACCTTACCTACAGATCACCCAACACTTGTGGCAGGTGCTGAATTCTTCCCCACTGCAGATGCTCTCCAGAGGTTCAATTACTATTCCAGGGACTTTCAGTGAGGCCTGATGCATGATTTCAAACTGAGGTTTGATTCTAAGAACAGCTGGTGTGGCTACAGGTTGCGCTCTTGGGAGTGAGAGCTATGAAGGGTCTGGTAGTCAGAGCACTGGGTGACTTGCCTGCTCCTTGCTGTGTGATTTCATAAAAGTTAAGTCTCTTAAAGCCCCAGGCCTCCCATGTGCAACACACATCCGGAGCAGCTCTCTACAGAGATTTACAGGCTGGCTGGCCAGGAGGAATAGGACTGTGTGCATTTTGGGTGTGGGGCCTTGTGTGTTCTACGTGATGGTGGCAGCTGCTAGAACTTGGAATTCTTGGCTGAGTTAGGGTCCTTGAGGCTGAGTTGTGATTTATAAAGCAATTAACACCAGAAGCAAAAATTGGATCATCCCATTGTGAACACAACTAATGCACACTAGAGTTTTTTCATAGAGTGGCTGTATCTAGAACGCTTTCCCTTTTTATTCCATGACTGTTGGTGTTATAATTTGGATCTTGAATGTGTCACAAAAGCTCACAGGTCAAAGGACTGGTCTCCAGTCTGTGGAACTACACACTTCTAGATTCTCTGATTTCCAACAGCCTTGATATATGTGTATCACCGCAGGTCCCAAAGCAACAAAGCTGACCAGTGTTGAAACCAAAACCTTGAAAACCTTGAGCCAATGTAAACCTTTCTTCTTCTAAAGTTATCTATCTTAGGTGTTTTGTTACAGTAGCAGGAATCTGACAGACTCTGATAGACTTTTATTTTTTTTGTCAGAAGTTGTGTGATGGAAAGGAACTCTATCATTTAGAATGAAAGATAGATTTGCTCAGAGCTGATGGGGGATTCCTGAGGAGGTAGCAGGTGGACTTCAGTGTGCGTGAACGTACGTGTGTGTGTGTGTGTGTGTGTGTGTACACATCAGGTGGTCCCCAAGGTTAAAAGGAGAAAGCTTAGGTAAATTTGAATCAAGTCTTTTGTTTTATAGATGAAGTAACTAGAGCTGGGCCAAGTCCTTTGCCCATGGCACTCTGACGCCGTGCCACTGTTCTTTCACTGTACCCTACTACTTCTTTTTATACATAACCTCTGTAATTCCTAAATACAGAGACCTCTGATTTCAGTACTCAATACCAAACTGTTGTCCCACGTTCATTACTTCTCTGCTGTTGAAGCTTCTAATGTCTTACATTAAGAGATTTCCATAATGTAAACATATTTTCTCCTTTTACCAAATAAAAGCACAAATCATATTCAGTGATTTCCAACAACACTAAAACGTTTCAAAGTGAGTTTTTTCACTTAAAAATGTTAAGCAGACAAACAGCACCCAGAATTCTAGGTTTCTTTGGGAACTTGGGCTCTGAGTCCCTGGGCTGCAGTTCTCTCACGCTGTCTTGGGGCTGCTGCTCAGAGAAGGCATTTGGTCCTGTGCCCTTGCTCACCTCCGACAGCCTCACACATTAGAAGTTGTTCCCGGCTACTAGTGGAATCTGAACTTGTGCCCTCTGGTGCCATCACACACTCGGAGGTGCCAGCCCTTCTCTAGGAACAAGGGAAGGCCCTGCTGTTTTCACGCCATATCTTGTGGAAACATCCTGTTCCACTTCATTGACACAGATGGTAAAGGAGATGGAAATGATGTCAGTATGGTCTCTGGCTCTGAGCACTCCCGAGGGGTTATGCTCAGGAGGAGGTGGCACAGTACCCATCTCCACCTTCTTTCTGTCTTTTCCTGATTATGCAATGTACAACACAAGCTTGGACTCGGCTTCTTGTCCTGTCATGGTGACCAACTCTCAGCTGTCACAGGAAGGCTCTTCTCTGTCTCTCTCTTCCTCTCCAGTGATTGTGCCCAGACTTGCAGCACATATGGAACCGTTCTCACCACTATTTTCCCTTCCTTCGAGATGGCCCGCATCACTCAGAATCAAGAGGTCTTAATAAAGAGGCTTAGGATAGTGTTTCTGAAGCAATTATGACAGCATTACTTTCACCCAGTTAGCGAAGGACACATCCCAGAAGCTGTTGAAGAAACCAACCCCAGCACCATGTCCGCCTCCCCCGTGTGCATGCAGGACAGTCTGAAGGCTTGAGAGGCACAGCACTTTCTCCAATATGGAACTGCGAGGAAGAGAAGAGCTGTAACTGTTTTTCTTTTTTGATGGTATTGGGGATTGAACTCAGGACCTGCTCACTGTGGTCTCTTCCTGGAGACTGAGCTCCTTGGGTGGGGAGGACTGAACCCTTGGGGGCCCTGTGTGAAACATCATTTTGGGGGCATCTGAAGGAGTGTTCCTGGATGAAGTCTGCCTTTCAATCAGTGGACCTGATGAAGTGCACCAGCATCTGGTGTCATCTGACCCAGGAGCAGCCGAGAAGAACCCAAGAGAGGGAAGGAAGAGCCAGCTTCCTCCATATCCCCTGCTCTGCCTCACTGCTGTACTGGGACCACCCGTTTCTTCTCTTGCCCTGGGACTGGGTTCCAGCCATCACCTCCCCTGAGTTCTCAGACCTTGGACTGACTTACACCACTTCCTTTCTTTAATTTCCAAAGCGAAGGCTGCAGATCGTGAAATTTCTCAACCTGCAAAACTCCATGAGCCCATGCCTCATAAATCTTCTCCCTCCCTCCCTCCCTCCCTCCCTCTCTCTCTCTCTCTCTCTCTATATATATATATATATACATATATATACATATATGTGTGTGTATATACATATATATATACACACACACACACATATAATATACATTATATATGCACAAATTGGGAAATCTCAATTCACTGGCTGAGATAATAAAATTTCAGGAAAAAGCTATCTGGTCCTAGAGCTCTGTAGCCTAAACCCTGTAGCCTAAACCCAGATTTGCCATTAGGTAGCGATATAACTCTAAGCAGGTCACTGAATTTCTACTCTGTGGCTTCCTAAGCTATAAAATAAAGATTTAAAAACTTATCTCTTACACTTTACAAATCATTGTGAGAGACAAATGTGATCATTTTGCACTTGGCTATATTTCCCAGAAAATTCCATATCCCAGAGGTCTTGGTGTAAGAATTTAGCAATCCAAGATAGAAGCCATTTGATTCGGGGGACTGGTGGGGTAAAAGAGTTTGGGTGTAAGCTGAATATGTGTCCCTAATTTCTTCACAGTCTTCTGGCCCACCCAACAGAGCCTCCACCAAGCTGAACCACTGGTGGCTTTAGAAGCTGCCAGTCAACTTAGTCAAGGATATATCCTGCTTTATAGCAGCTCCTAAGTGGGCTGCAATTAATGTCACAAAATTCATTGCTTACATCATATGAGGCCTTTATGGGATGGGGAAGAGTCTTTCTCCTTACATTCTTTATTCTTAACTTTTCAGAAAAGTGACCCTAAATCTGCCACTGCCTGCTGCTAATTGCCTGTAAATCATCTAGGTGTGAAGTTCTGCATGCCTGTGCACCAGCATAATGTGGAAGAGTGCCACACCATCAGAGGCCCGGATGGGGAAACCTGTCACTTGGCCAAGGGAAGGGTAATAGATGTGGAGGTAAGTGATGCATAATGGATTGTGGGATTTAATACCCAACCTCCGCATCCGACCTGCTTGGAAAGGTTAGGGGATTATACGGCTGCAGTCACATCAATTATGAAACAGAAAACACTCTCCCTTCCCCTTCTATCTCAGAAGGTGGTAAACACTGGATCCTGGTTTCTCCTGTCAGAGCAGCTGACTCTCACTTTCATACATCAGCCTAGGATCTAAATAAGCAGAAGGGATGGGGAAATACAGGCGCAAGAATGACAGGCAATGATCCTTCACTTACGACTTTCTCCACAATTTGGCTTGACAATGGATGGGAAATGAAGTGTGATCAATTTCAGCAGACTAGACATCGTTTCCCATTGACTGATCTGCCAAATTGTTGATTGAATAATTAGTTAAAGTTCAGTCTAGGCAGCTATTTTATGCAGCTCTCTCTAAGAAAAGTCCTAGTGGCATCTTGGAAAGGCCAGCCTGCTGCCAGGAGCTGTGACATTAATTGTTTATCCTTTCACTTAAGGCAGTGGGCTACTATGGCAGAGCAAGGAAACAAAGTAATCCCCAAACAGTGAATGACAGCCTTAGGAGTCAAGAGATGGCTTCTGCTCACAGAGGAAGGAAATATATTCAAAGGCAGATGTAGGCCCAGAGGAATGCAATTCACCATGCGTTCAGGGGATGCTCCACAATGGCCCATGAGGGCAAGTAGCCATATCGGTGCAACCTGGGAGTAAGGGCAGTTATACAGTCACCTCCACCAAATGGAAAAAACCTGGAAACCGAACTCACCTGATCTATGTTTAGGACATCCTGACTCTTTAGGAAATGCTAGCTCCTCTCCCCCTTGGCAGGTCTAAGTCTACCAAAGGGCTGGATGGCTACCATGTGTTGCTAGGGTAGAACTCTTGCACCTGGACATGATCACAGAGGAGGCTCTAAGGCAGGGAGTCTGGGTTCAAACTGAGACACAGACCCAGCATGCGCCCTGGGGCTCTGGGTCTGGGTGTGACTCCTCCTCCTCCTGCCCTGTCTGGAGAGTGGTGACCAGTGGGCTTGCTGTGGGCTCTCCTAGTGCTGCCGCAGACCAGAGAAGCCTCCTGGCTTTCTGGGCACTGCCCCTCCGCGGGGCATGTACTTCCACACTGGCCTGACTGCCCGCAGACACTTTATGATGAATTTGAGGCCTCCTTCTTTGAGAGCCTTCTTAGGCTTGACTTTCCCACCTGTAAGCAGTATTGAGCTCCCCTGCCTCTTAGATACCACAGCAATGCTTCTCCAGTGTGGCCATGGAAACACCTCACTGAGCTACTGCTGGATTTCATGTCTTCCACTGAATTGTGGGAGATTCCTGGGGGATAGAGATGATTCTTCCTTTATTTCTTCATCCTCTCTGTGCATCTCCTAGGGTACTCTCTTATTCATCAAAAGCACTCTATCATGCTTATAAATTGAACACTATCACCCTAAAGTCTATTACAAATCTCTGCTAATGTGCACATCACTTTCTGGGACATCAGCTCAGAAATGTATGCACCGGCTTGTTATCAAAGCCCTGGAACTTATTAAAATCAGCCAAGGGCTGCCCCCCAAGAGTCCAGCCTAGCCAACTAGGGCTTGTCTTCCTGGCTTTTCCCAGCAGAGAAAAACAATAGGAGAGTGCTCTGAACAGAGACGCTAAGGACCTAACCCAGGTTTGTACCCTTTCTCCTACTGTCCCTAGTTTTCCTGGCATTTGGGGGCAGCCTTCTTCCCATCCCAAAGTGGGGTAAAGCCCAGGAGCTGTGGCTGATGACACTTTCCCTTCATTTCCAGAGCAGGGACTGAGCCAGGATTCTGGGGAATCTTTGCTCCTCTTGGATAATGACTACTAAGGTTCTGCAGTCTGTTTCTCTCTAGGTTTGACATTAATCATAGAGGTATGCTGCTGGCCAGAAAGAGATGGCTTAATTTATGGAAGGCTAAAATACTCCAAGACATTACTTCTGCAGAAAGAGCATTCTGCCTGCCCTGCCCCACAGACTTTTATGCCTCTCTGTTGCCCAGTGATTGAACTTGACAGTGAAATTTCCAGATGTGTCTGGTCACCTTGGTCTATGTGCTATGGGAGTTAGAAGACTCAGGCACAAAATCATCAGGTTGCGGCAGCATTCCAACTTTGCTACTTGCCAGCTATGGTAATAATGAAGAGTAACTCCTTTGTGAAGAATATATATGTATTGTCTCAGTCTTCTCTTTTTGCTGGGACAAAAAACCTGACACCCAAAATGAAGGAAGGAAATGTTTACTTAGCTCACATATAATAGAGGTTTCAGTGCATACTTGGCTGGCTCCAAGGAAGAGTGGCACATGGTAGAGGGCAGCAGTTCATGGTGGCATAAAGCAGCAAAATAACAAGAGCAAATGGGAACAGTAGCGGCAACAATGGCTACAAAGGCAAGTCTGTCTTCCTTAAATTGCATTCCGGTGATCTGGCCCAGGCTGAGAGTAGCACTCATACTCATAATTCCAGCAGTACTCACAATCCCAGTGGATCATGAGCTAACTACTAATTCTAGAAGTACCCCATGACTGTCTGAAGCTTTTGGGAGAAAACTAGACACGAACCATAATAATCTACCCTGGACCCCCAAAGATCCATGCACATTCCTTTGTGCAACAGACATTTTAGTCCATCTCTAAGAGTTGCCAAAGTCCTCTAACAGTTTCAGCACTGCTGAAAAGTCCAAGTCCAAAGTCTCCTCCAATACCTAAGGAAATCTCTTGGCTTTGAACTCCTGTACACACGAAAAGTTAAACACTTCCAACATTCAGTGGAACAAGTTAAACGTTACCATTCCAAAGGATACAAACAGCAGGGGAATGCAAAGCACTGGGACCAATACAAGTCCTAAATCCAGCAGTGCAAAAATTAAATCCTATAACAGTGGAACATCTGAAATAATCTGTGATGAACTGTGAGCTCCAAAGGCCCTACATGGCTCCAGCCCTATGGCACTTTTGGTGATAGCTCCCATGGCTTCTCTCTTAGGTCTATTTTGCTCCCTCTTCGCAGTTTCCCTTAGATGATCCACATTCCTGCCTTTTTCAAACTTCTAGGGTTTCTACTGAACAGGCTCCTCACTCACAGCTATACATACTGCCTTCCCAGGGGCACACTGCCTGGTCTCCCATGCCTTCTTCTGAAATCTAGGTGGAAGCCTTCTTAACTGCAGCACTCCTGCATTCAGCATGTGCCTACAACCAATGCCATGTGGATGATGCCAAGGTCTGCTGCCAGCTTGAGCAGTAGCCAGGCTTTTCTCTCTCTTGGCTACAGGGATCAAGTACCTGAGTCACTAGGCACTCTGACCATGATTCAAGGAACAAATTCTCTATGCCAGTATCATTCTGGAACCTGGTGTGGCTGCTGCCTCCATTCTGTAACATGGAACTCTGCAGCTTTTTCCCCTAGGCAAAGTCCTTGACATTGCAATTCAGAGGCTGCAAAGGGTGGAGACCTGCCATCTCCTGTAATGCCCTCAGGCCATCCTGTCCACTCTCTTGTTCTTTCCCAGCATGGGAGATCTTCTCAGCTCTATCTGTGCATTTCACAGCTTTATTGGAGCTTCTGTTTCAGCCAAATTCACAACATTTTAAGTCATCCTGCTGGGCTCTTTGCTCTTGATTCTCAACATAAATCTGACTAAAAGCTCCCAATAGTAGCCATGCCACTGCATCAATATTTGGCTACTTGGAGATTTCTTTTGTCAGATTAATCAGTCCACCATGCTTAAACTCAGTCTCAGGCAAGGAAATGAAATAATCCCTAAGGAATTATTTGCTCAGTCTCTGGACATGAGCAAAATTCAGACAAACTTTCTGCCAAGCTGTAACACAAATCATCCGGAGTCCAGCAACAAATATAGTCCTTCTTCCCAGCAGAAACCTCCCTGAGCCTGGTCTTTACAGGCAGGATTTGTATAAGCCTGCTGGTCTTCTGAGCTCTGACCAGAATCTCTCACACAGAACAGCTGAAGCTGCTTCCACAACTATCTCTTACCATAAAACATTACGAAAAGCTTGTAACACACATGGTCAGGTTTAGCCATAGTAACAACTCCACTTCTCTGGTACCAAATTCTGCCTTAGTTACTCTTCTGTTGTTGCTAGGACAGACACCTGACACCCAAAATGAAGGAAGGAAAGGTTTATTTAGCTCACAGTTACTGGAGGTTTCAGTCTATGCTCAGCTAGCTCCAAGGCTGAGTGGCACATGGCAGAAAGCAGCAGCTCATGGTGGCAGCAAAGAGCAGAGGACAAAAGGGAGGAGTAGTGGCAACAATGGCTGCAGAGAGCAAATCTGTCGCTCTTAAGTTTCATGCAGGCTATCCACCCCAGGTTGGGTGTAATATTCACACCCACAATTCCAGCAGCACTCACACCCATAATCCCAGTGGATTATGAGTTAATCATAAACTCTAGAAGTCCACTCCATGACTGCATGAGGCTTTGGGGGGATAACTAGACATAAACCATCACATGTATATATCTTGTATACGAGTAGTGCTTTTACAAGCACAGTTAATACACTGCTGTCATTATCAGTATTTACACAATGAAGCTACTACACATGAAATAACCACATTTCATCAGTTAGTTGATCCTCTACATCAAAGGGGAGTCTGGGTTGGGGACTGGTTCCAGGACCCCTCCCCTCAAGGGACTAGAAAGACACAGATGCTCCAGTCCCTTATATCTAATAGTGTAGTATCTACATGGAACTGTAGGTAACAGTTGATATTTGCATATACTTTAAAGAACTCTGGATTCCTGGTTGACCTGGCAGATGTGGAAGGAGCAGATATGGAGAGCCGAAAGTACGCTGTCTTAGTTGCCGCATGTGCACACAAAAAAAGCTATTGTTTACACAAAAGCAAAACATTATTTGCATAACAAACAACATTAAGCTCAAGTAATCTAAGGATCGGTGATGTAAACTGTAAACGGGAGACTGCTCTTAAGGACTGTAATTCCCAAACCTGGAAATGCTCTAGGATCAGCTACCTCCCCAGACTCTTTGACAGCTTTTAGTCTAGGTAGCAAGTGGACATTGGCTCCAGGGGTCCTGGTTCCAACAACCACACTTTTGTGTCTCCAGGTCCACTCCAGTGTGAGTGTGTGGGTGACCTTGTATGAGGCAGAGGTGTCAACATGCATAAAATGTCTATGTCTTTTACTTCTGCTTTGAAAATTGTTCCTTCTCATGGCACAGGAGCTCTCATTAGCCCTGTTACTGTCCTCCTCAGTGACGCTCCTGGGTTACTAGCAGATCTGGGAGAAGGCTGAAGGTTCTTCCCAGCAAGCAGCTATCTACCTGTCAGAAAGTGGGAGATGGTGCTGTATGCTGATTTTCAGAAACCAATGCGAGTGCCTCAGAAAATAATCACATGCTCTAATCAGCACTGAAACATCAGGGTTTGAGGGACCCTCTGCCTCTTCAGGGTCTGCAACATCTGAATGACACGTAGATTTCTTTGGGAAGGTAGAGGCAGCTAAGCTTTCCTTTCAAATATCATCTTTAGGAGAACTGGCGAATTGAATCAGTTTGTCCATGGACTGCAATTACTTTGAGAAATCACCTACAAAGTCCAGTTTCTCAAGTAATTAGAGCATGGTCCTTCACATCTGCAAGGAGAGCAGCACCCAGGGGTTCAGTCCACACTACACAGCTATCCTAGAGCCACCCACTGAACAGCCCTAACAGGCCGCCCATTTATAGGATAGCACCTCAGGCTGAAAGCGACTGGTCCAAGGAAGAGGGAAAAACGTTTCCAGAGCTTCCAAGTACAACTTGGAAGTGTGGTCCCAGATAGTCTAAACCCAGCCTGCAGAATTCAGTGATTGACTGCTTGATTGTACTAGGAATCAAACTCAGGACCTCAAGCTTGCTGGGCAGGTGCTGTGCCACTGAGCTAAATCCCCTGCCTTGTGTTTTAAATCAGAGATCACTAAATAAATATTTATTGAGCGTGTTAAGACCTGGGTAAGGCACACAGTGCAGCCTGCTGTTTCGTGCTGTTGCTTCACAGATGGTCACTGCTAACACCCAAGGACTCTGGGGAAACATTTAAAAATTTTTTTTGGTGTGTGTGTATTTGGTACAGGGTCTCACTATGCAGCTTAGACTCACAGTGATCCTCCTGTCTCAGCCTTCCCAGTGCTGGGATTACAGGCATGTGCCACCATGCCCAGTGTCCATGGCTAACTCAGCATGCTTGGGGCGGGGTGGGGCAGGGTGTGGTGGGTGAGGGAGGGTGGGCAGGGCAGGTGTACCATGTGGTGCTGGGGATTGGACCTGGGTCCCTGCACTTGCCTAAGCAGATGCTTAGAACACTGAGCTATCATTTTAATGTTTTAAACAAGCACTGAGTATGCTTTTAATGCTTTCACTAAGTTGACAACCTTGTCATTCAACTATTTTAGTTCCAGTCTACACAGTAGAAAGAGCAGCAAAGGGGAAGGGATCCAGGTCATTCAGTTAAAACTATATTTTAGTATTTTTTATAATAAAAAAGAAGCCAGGTGTGGTGGTACAACTTGTAATCCTAGAACTCAAGAGGTTGAGGTAAGAGGATCACTTCAAGTTCAAGGTCAGCATGGGGTCCATAAATGAATTCAAGGCCAATCTGGACTACACAGTGAGACCCTGCCTCAAAAATAAATAAATAGGGCTGCGGAGATAGCTCAGCAGTGTAAGTGCCTGTCTGGCAAGCACAAAGTCCTGACTTTGATCCCTTGTACCAAATACATACATACATACATACATACATACATACATACATACATACTTACATACATACATACAAAACGAAAGAAAGGAGAATTGGCAATTTATCCCAAAAAAATACTCTTAAAGAGTAGTAACAAAGGCACCTCAATCTTCACAGTGATAGATTATGATTTCATCAGGGGGATAAAGATCACCCATAAGAAAGTAAGAAGTGAGATAAACACTGAAGAGAAATAACAGCTTCAGAGGGAACTAAAGGCAGGCAGGCAGGCAGGCAGACAGGCAGGCAGGCAGGCAGATCCCCTTCCTGTCCTATGGATGAGGCAGAAGGACAGCGCTTCCTATGGTCAGTGCTGCTCCTGTAACCCTGCCTACCAGTTTCCCTTTCTGCTCCATTCACCTGTCCTCTGGATCCATCTCCCACTCCCAATTTCTTTCTTGCCTTCTCTCCCCAGCACCACAACTTCGCAGCTTGTGCAGGCTGCCACCAAGAGCAGAGCCTGATGCCCTCTCTGCTTCCATGCTTATGGTGAAAACACACAAAGGGCACAGCCCGCACACTCGTGACCTCATCGTCCTCCTGCTCAGCTGTCACTTCCTCTAATCTCCCCCTTCTGCCGCTCTCAGCTAAGTCCCAAAGCTGGTCCACTTGCATGCTGATAACGAGCCTTTCTGGGAGATGCAGGAACTATTCTGGAGGTCTCTTTCTAAGACTCCTAAAATAAAAAAGGCCAGTGGTGACATTTGATGTGCTGGTCTCTGCTACAGTTCTGAGACTGCTTATCTGGCAGCTCCATGTCATGGAAAGGTAGCTCAACCAGGGAGCAACAGACTGACAGGAATCCCCGACTGGCTACAGGCAAACAGCGAACTGCAGCTTCATAGCTACCTTGCATGGCGGTTCACGGAGTAGTGCCCCTGCCACTTAGATTCTGGCACTGAGAAGCAGGTCCAATGCCCCTGTTGGTGGTCATGAAACCGTGGGTCAGAACAGCATTTACTAAGGCAATACCCTGGGTGTGGCGGCGTGCACTCCTGTGCTCCTAGCACACCGGGAGGCTGAGGTAGAACTGCTAGCTCCATCCCAGCCTAGGCAACTCAGCCACTTAGCAGGACTCTGTCTCAAAGGAAGAAATGTAAAAGGCAGGGGGATGTAACTCAGTGGGAAGGTGCTGGTTTCCTTCCCCAGGACTGTTAAAAACTCAAACAAAAATGCTACTAGCTATCTTAGCCAAGATATTAGTGAATGTTAGTTTTTTCTTTTTGGGAAGGATCTACAGGGTGTTCAGGGCCTTGTTACTAGACTGCTAGTGATCCACCTATTTACAGCCTCCCAAGAGACGGGATTACAGGCATGTCCACTGTCAATTGCTGTCTCAGCACACCCCACGGCTGGGAACAGTATGGCAGGCCTGGGGATCAAACCTCTGGCCCCTGTGCCTACTTGCAGTCATTTTAATCCGCTGAGCTATTTGCCTGGTGAAGGTTAGTATTAATGCATTCTCAGCATTTCTGACTTACTGACATAGCTAATGTTATCATCCCATTTTACAGATAAACTGAGACTGGGAGAGACTGAGTCATTTGTCCCAGGTCAAGGCTGCAAGCTGACTCCTTGGCCTGATTCTAAAGTGTGTGCTCTGCACACTCCCACACTCAACCTCCCAAGCCCACCCGCAGCTGCAGTGCCCAGGGACACTGACCCACGAAGCTCAACTGGCACCCGGAGAAAGCTCTGGGGCCTGAAGTGAGTTTTATCTGGCAAAGTTGCCCGTACAGAGGGTCCCAGCACACCACCACCTGGGCAGGAAGCTGAGCTCACCTCCGGGTGATGACACACATTCAGTTTATGAAAATAAAATCCTAGCAAGGGTGAACTATGTTAGTTTAGTTTTTATTTTGTTTTTAGTTAGGCTCTTGTTATGGAGCTCAGGCTGGCCTTGAGCATACTATGAAGCCCAAGGTAGTCTTCGACTCTCCTAATCCTCTTGCCTCTGTCTCCCGAGTGCTGGGATTACAGGTGTGGGCCACCATGTCTGGCTCAAGCAGTGTCACTTTAAAGATTTCTACTCTGCTCCCACAAGACTAAAGATGACTAAGACCACAGTTACAAGTAACAGGCTGTGGCTCAGGCAGCCATGGGGTCACTAATTTTAGCCATCAAACCTTGCTGAAGTGTGAAGGGGATGAGAAATGATCTGGGTATCTTATATAAAGATTATAAATTGACAGCCAGTTCTTCAGTCTACCTTGGTATCTGCTTCTTGGTATTCAAATATCTGAAACTTCTAATTAACCAAACGCTCCCCCCACCCCTACATTAAATATTAATAGGAGCACAGGGCCTGCAAGATAGCTCTGTGGACTAAAAACCTGCTTTGGCAAGTGCAGGGATCAGGGTTCAATATCCAGTCCCACGTGCTACACTGGCCCTGCTCCTGGGGCATGCTGAGCCAGCGACCATGTCCGGATATAGTGGGTGTCTTAGTTACTTTTTACTCATTGCTGGGACAAATACCTGACAACCAAAATGAAGGAAGGAAGGGTTTAGTTAGCTCACAATTACTGGAGGTTTCAGTCCATATTTGGCTGGCCCAAGGTTGAGTGGAACAGGGTAGAGAGCATCTAGTTCATGGCGGCGGAACAACCAGGCGAGCAGAGAGCAACAGCTTCAGCATTAGTCTGTCTCTCTGTCTCTCTTTATATTACATTCAGGCTCTCTGCCTCAGCCTATCTGCCTTAGGTCACACCCATAATCCCAGAAGGACTCAGACTCATAGTCCCATCAGTACTAAAACACATAATCCCAGTGGATCATGAGTCAAGTCTCAAACTCTAGAAGTCCCCGCCCCATGATTGCATGAGGTTTTGGGGGGACAACTAGACATAAACCATAACATTCTGCCCCTGGATCCCCAAAGTCTCATGCACATCCCTTTGTACAAAAGACATTTTAGTCCATCTCTAAGAGTTGCAAAAGTCCCAATAGTTTCAGCATTGCTGAGAAGTCTAAGTCCCAAGTCTCCTCCAAGATCCAAGGCAAAGAGCCTGAATATAATATAGAGACAAAGAGCCTCTCTGCCTCAGCCTATCCCCATGACTGCATGAGGCTTTGGGAGGACAACTAGACATAAACCATAACAGTGGGGCAGCCCTGTAACTCCAGCACTGGGGAGGCTGAAACAGGAGGATCACTATGAGCATGAGCTGCATAGTGTGCTCCTGTACCAAAAACATAAATGGGTGAAAAAAAAAATAGGAGCACAAAGGGGTGAGGAATAGGGACTGATGAATATTATCTAGGCTTCATTTTTAAAAGAAAACAACTTCTGGATATGCATAGTGGTGGGAGTGGAGATCTACGCACTCATTCTTACTCCCTAAACTTTTGCATCTACAGTCCTAAGAAAATAGAGGCTTGGACTATTTGGCAATGGTTGTACCCCAAGGGCTAGAAGGGTCCCAGAGACAGTAGCTTCGCAGTAAGTATTAAATGAGTGAATGAAAGCACGAAGGGAAAGCACTTCAGAGATGTGGAGGTGCACAGTTCTGAGGCAGCAGAGAACTCCTGGTGCTGCCACACTCCACACACCTTTAGCAGAACACTAAACTCAGTAGGATCCAGTGGGCGAGTGGTGATGGGACACCAGCCTTCGTGCTGCCACTGGGAGTCCCACATCCTTGCATCCTTGGTAGTGGCCTGATTACTGTCTTTGCACTTCGTCGTGTGACTTGCTTTGCCCGCTAGGAAAGCAAACATAAGGCCCATAAAGACCTGCAGGTGACGGGCCCATCACAGCTCATGGTACCTCTTAACCCTGTGAGCAAGCCCTGGCTAACTTCTGTGCACTGACAGATTGCAAACTCACTCACTCTGTGGCTGCAGCCAGACAGCCACCAGGCATGTGACTGAGGCCATCTGGAACCTGTCCACACCCAAGTAACTGCCCAACTGAGCACACAGCATGAACAACCCAAATCATCCAGGCTCACCCAGGCCCGAAGGGCCACTCAGTATGTTGTGAGCTAAATAAACAGATGTGACTTTAAACCACTACTTATTTGGGGTGTTCTGTTTTTATAGCAATAGGTAACTGATAAATGAAAGGATTTTCAAATTTCCTGATCTTAAAACCATCCTGAGAGCTGTTTATACTATTCCTATAGTATGGTGGTTGTTCAAACAATTCCACATATGATTACCAGATGGCCTCAAAATTGAACTTCTAGATCTTCACCCCTATAACTGAAAGCAGGGGCTTGACGGTGCATTTGTGTATTAAGATCTTCGGGGCATTCTTTCAGCGGCTGTACTGTTCTACTTTGCTGGACCAAAAACCTGATGTTCCCAACTTAAAGGAGAAGTATGTTGGGCTCACAGTTGAGGGCTCTGTTTGTGGCTGGCTGGCTCCAGTTCTCAGCATCATTGAGGGAGGGGCTGGTGGAACAAAGCCATGCAATTCTTGCTAGGCAGGAAGGAAAGCTCAAGAGAGGAACAGCACCAGAGGTACGGCTCCAAGGACCAAGGTGAGCGGCCACTGCATCTGCCCACCCTGCTCAGCAGCACAGGCAGCTGTGCACCTAAGAGGGTTAATCCAGCAGTGAGGCTGGCACTCCCACAAGCTGATCACCTCTCCAGCAATCTCACTCTCTTTTCCTTTTTCGGCTGGTCAGCCCACCCTGAGGTTGGGGCTGCCATGCATGTGGTGCTGGGGATCAAACTGTTGTCCCCTGCACCTGCGTAAGCTTGCCTAAGCAGATGCTTCAGATAGCTGAGTTCTCTTGCTGGCCCTCCAGCGATTTCTTAATACAGTTGAATCAATCATTAAAAAGCCATCATAAAAGCCACATGGTGGACACAACTCAACTGCCCATGGTGTTGAAGAGATCAAATTATGTAAGTCGAATATATTATATAATATATATTTAATTCTTGAACACATCTTACATAAAAATCTCAATACACAAGGACTAATGTGGAGATTTCCCTTATAGGAGGTACCTAGAATAGCTTCACAGAAATGGAAGGTAGAATGGTGGCTTAAGAACCCAGGAGAAGAAGAGTACAGGTACTTTTTCTTAATACAGAAATTCTTCAATCCAATTTTTTTTTTCTTCAGACAGGGTCTCACTACATTGCCCAGGCTGGGTTGAGGAATCGAACTTGGGACACTGAGCTTACCAGGAAGGCACAGAAGCCGATGGACTCCCCAGCTCCAGAACACAAATTCTTGAGTGATAAAACATTTCGCCAGTCTGGGCAGTGATGATGGCTGCTCAATACGATGAACGTACTTAATGCTACTGAAGCGCACAGCGAACGTGATTAAGGTGGTACATTGTATGCCGTGTATTTGTTTTTAACCACAATTTTCAAAAACCCCCAAAACTTCAGCATTTTTAAAAATTCCCCCAAACCAACTACGTCACGGCCTCCAGGGCAGGAGTGAGTTTGATCTAGATTGGCTCTCCCCACTGGGGTGTGTTTGCAATTCTAAGGCACGTATGCACGTATCTGCCAGAACAGAACGAGAGCAAGTCTTGCCTCAGGAGCCAGGGCGATATCTGGAAAGTCAAGAGCTATTGGCTGTGTGAAGGATTAAGTTCCAGACATAAATCCCTTGCTTAATTATGGAAAAGCACCATGTTTTTGATAAAAATGCATTGTAAGGAAAAATCCTTTCCTGTTCTTGATTTCAAAGCTGAGAAAACTGCCCGACTTCCATTTGTTTAGGTGTCTAGAGAAAATACCACATTGAATCCAAAAGGTAATTCTAACCCTTTTTTTTCCTCTACAACATTAGAGTAAGAATAAATTGAATCACTGTCTGAAAAGAGCCAGCTGTGTGAGTTTACTTTCCTTTCATAGACACTAGATCTGAGCAGTAATGAAAAACGTTGCATGGAAATGATTCTAAAATAATTTCCATTCCAGATATGGAAACAGTGCCTCTCTCCTGTAAGAGACTCCCTGTTACTTACACAAGATAGAACTTTCAAATAGTGTCCCCGGGTAGGTAATTCACAGGGCAGAAACTATTCCATATTCTGTGGTATATAATTACAAAAAAAGAGTTTCATCTTCCAACATTTCACACCTATTAGTCACAGAACCTTTAATGCCTCTGGAGTTTGGCTGGCTTACCCAGAAATGGTTCAGGTGTTGCACAAGTCTCTGGGAAATTTTAAACTCTAAACTTTAAAGTTTGAAATTCTAATAGTGAGGAGAGAGAGAGAGAGAAAAAAAAAAAAAAAAACAACCAAAACCCATGTACCGGTGGCACATGAAGGGAACTAAGTTTTCTTTCTCTGGCAAAGAAAGCCCTGCATTCTGCTCAGCAGTGAATATAATTCCTCACTTTGTCCACAGTCATTGGATCTAGAGAATAATATTTTATTCACTTACAAGCTAATTTTCTAAACACTTTATTTTCCTTAATATGTCATTACTAGCAAGTTGCTATTATGGGTGAGCCCTAAATCTCTTAGTGTCCAATGTAACCTGGATTATAGGCACTTTATCTTATTTCTGTGATACAAAATTGAAAGAAAACTCAGTCCCAACACCTTCCATGAGTGGTAATGAGTTGCCTGAATCCTATTTGCAAGGGATCAACCACTCAAGTGTCCTCAGAAAGCTCCATCCAAGGGCAGGGTCTGCTCGGTCACAAACTTCCTAAGGAAGGTTACAGGCTTTCTGATGCAAAGCCAGCTTAGCTGTTGCTGCCATCCTGTGACTCATAAAGCCACCACTTGGCATCCCTTAGCACCCTGTCACCTGCCCTCAAACCTCGGTGCCACTGTAACCAACAGTGTGTCCTCCCCAAGCCATCTCCTACCTTTTCATCCAATCAGGAAGCCTCACAATCTCTGTGTATTTGCTACCATGAAAACCAACTTCTCTCCCTCAACTTCAACTTTTTGAGTTTCTACTGATGTGCAGGATTATTTTTCTCGTTTTATTTTAAAATAATCTACTCTGGAAAAAAAAAAAAAGAAATCTATTTGTGCTGTAATCTGCACTTGGTGGGATTACTCACTCTGCCTCACACTGCCTTACCCAGAATCCCCAGCTCTGTGTGTGACAGCCGATCGACCAGCTCTCCTCTGGAGGCTCACATAACATTCCTGAAGCTGACCCTTCTGGGAACTCTCTTTATTAAAATATAACACATCCTGGTACAAATCCTAGGAGATTACTCTCAGGCCCGAGGTGCCGTGTCTTCCCTGTCCTCTCTGGTGATCTCACCTGTCCGAGTTTCGTACGCCTCCCACCTCACACCTTGGCGTGTTCTTTTTGCACTTGGAATTCTGTGGAGGCACTGACTCTAGGATAAGGGAAAAGGCAAAGTGTGCTCTTGCTGCCTGCATTTTCCTGATCAGCACTCGGACCACAACAGCCTCATTCCAATGGTACATGCAGAAGGAGAAAGTTTCAAAGTTGTTCCTAAAGTTCGAGATCCCTGGCTTTAGCACTCTGGCCAGGCTTTCAAACACACATGCGGAATGGTTAGCATCTCCTCCCAAGCCTGAAGGGATGATCAGCAGTGCATGCGTGTGCCACCGATCCTGGCTTTTCCTGCCAGTCAACCTGTGTATTATCACAGCTGCAGGCTGTCAACCATAAAAAATGCTCAATGATTTAAGTTAGACATTTACATATTCAAAACACTGCTGGCGAGAAGGTGAGTGTTCTGAGGATGAGGACTGTCCCACCCGTGGCTGCCGCCTGGCTGCCTTGCACAGTGTCTGCAGTGGCGCTGAGACACCTCTACTGAGTTCAGAATGAGCCCTGCCTCACCTGGGCACTGAATCTGCAGACTCTGGTAGAGACAAATCCCCACACATAGGAGAGGCCAGCTGGTGTGAGGAACAGCAGCTGCTCTGGCTCAGGGTTAGAAGACAGCGGTTAACGATCTGGCGCTCCCACAAGCTAGCTGGGTAACTTTGGCGAAGTCCTTCGGCCTCTCAAGCCTTCCATTCCTCTCCAAGATGGGACATGTATGACAAGTTCCGGATGCAGAAGCTCTCGGTATCATGCCAAGGGGCTCACTACAACATGACAGAGCTACGTTGTCTAAGACGCTGACGGCTGTGGTCTCCCGCTTCCGTCCCTGTGCTCATCTGAGCAGCAGATTCAGCTCCCCTTGTGCTCTGCACTGGTTTCTGAGAATGCAGTAATGAATCCAAGAGCCACGGTCCCATCAACAAATGCATGGACCAGGAGAACATGGGAGGCACACAGGATGGAGTGTGACTGAGTCACAAACAAGAGGAGAAATTTGAGAAGTTGTAGGAAAATGGATGCACTTGAGACGATATGCTTAGTGAAGCAAATCAGACACAGAAAGTTAAATATTGCATGGTCTCTCATAGGTACAATTAAGAGCAAAGTAAAATAGATGATACATAAAAAGGAGGTAGGCGTTTTGGAGATGTGAAGGGGAGAAGGGGGAACAGAAAGGGAATAAAAGGATTAAGATGCTGTATGTACAGCTAGCAACTCCCAGCAGGGAATGTATTTATCATGTACTGCAAATATATACTAATGAAAAAAAAGAAAAAGGAGATTGCCCATCTCACCGGTAGCCAAGAGCCAAGGTGACACAGATGTTAATTTAGTAGACACTAGTATTGGTAAATGTTAAATAGAGGTAGGTTTCAATGTGTGCCGTTCACATTCTCTCTTTTAGTAAAATTTAAATGGGGGGAGGGAGGGAGAAGGAAGAAGGAGGGAGGGAGGGAAGGAGAAAGAGAAAGAAACAGGGAGGGAGGATGGAGAGGAGGGGAGGGGAGGGGAAGGAAAAGTTGGGGGAGGGGAAGAAAGAGAAAACAAAAGTAGAGAAGAGAGAAATAGAGAAATAACAGTTTTAAAAGAGGAGGTAAATTGTCCACCCATAAGCCAGTTTGCAGCAGTTCTGTCCTCCTGTCCCTCAGTGCCTTTCACTTTATGATTCCTACAGTTTAAATATGCTACCTTTGATATGATATCACAAAAGCCAAAATGCAAGCTAAATCTCGTACTACTTAATCTGGTACTCAACCTAATGGAGCATAGTCTAGAACAAGAATTTTCCTAGTTCTGACTCTAGGTAATCTCCTAAAGGCTGATTTTAAAACCAACTCTAGTCTTGAGGTACATAAAAAAGTTTGGGATCTGCACTTGGGTAACTGAGATGTAGGTTTCCTTAGGTCTCTACTCTGGGCATAAGTTTCCACTTCTACAGGTGTCAAGTCACTTTTCTAGAGATATTGTGTAGAGCTAGGGCATCTAGAAAACAAAGCAGGGCTTTTTTTTTGCCTTCAACTGGTTGCTGTCCTGAGTGTAATTTTCTCTTAGATTCCAGGAAATAGCTGCTATTGTTTGGGACATTGTGATAATGTTCTTAGTGTCACTATGATTGCCGAAATTCAAGACACAACTTGCCCAAAGTGGAGGATGTTAGATGTGGACTCTTGGTTATGAATACGTCATTCGCATTCTCCTTCATTAAAGGGAAGCTGAAGTGTGAATCTCATTCAACTGGTCACAATACCAGCAGCTACCAAGAGAAGGAACACCCATAACTGAACCTCAGGTCACGGCATCTTGAATGCAGTTGTGAGTGTTTTGGCCACACAAAAATTCTCACCTTCACTAGTGTAACAAAGTCATTTTGGAAAGAGCCAATGGCCAAATTAATCTTTTATGGAGCTGTCGGATTTGATTAAGCTGTTATACTACATTTTAAAACTCATTAACAGGGTCTATCAAGCTATTTGGAAAGTGAAGTTTTTCATAACGCTTCTACATTTACTGTCCTGGAGGCCTTTTGGTGTCAATCAAAATAGATGACAATGCTAAATCACTGGCTTTATAACATAATTCAACAGTGGGCAAATTCAGCTGTCCCTGTGAAATATGACCTTACAGAAGAGGTGGATTTTCCTGTTGCTCTCGCTGATACGAAAAATATATTTATAGCCACACTGTGGTTATATGTATATTTTGCAGTATGTGTAATTTTATACAAGTTTCTTTAACAGTGAAGAAATTTCTCTCCTATATTAGATGAAGAGGGAAATTTTTAAACAGTTCCTTTGTCTCTCTTGCTCCTATTTTTCTAATAGATTCTGAGTCAGGGGGCTCCAGTGGAGAGAAATTCACAATTGGAACCTGAAGGAGGATGGCCGCCCTGGGCACCTTTAATGAAAGCCAGAGGAGACGGTTGGATAAATCTGCACAGAGGAGGTGAAAGCTAAACATAATACAATGGAGAATTAAGTGCTTCGATACAAGCAATAGGGCCCTGGCAGAGTTGGGCTTTGGAAATTCCTTCACATTTACAATTTCCTGAAACAGAAATCTCAGATAACTACTCACAGCCATTATTCCTAGTGATACAAGAAAAGTATACATAGAAATTAAAGCCTCATGTGACCAAATAATAGTGTGACAACATTCCACATTTCTCACAAAATTCATTAGCACAGGCTGCAGCAAAACACACTTGGAGACATGGGAGAGAAGGTAATGTTTAATGGGTACTGAGATTGTACCCCAAATGCAGGCTAATAAAGAGTTCATTAATTTAGCAGGCATTGATTGAGCTCTTGCTGTTTCCAATTTTGCATTGAAGTGAGATGATGGAGAAAAAGTACAACACAATGTGGGCCTTTGGGGTCCATGGTAGCCAGAGAGGAACATAAAGTTGTAATTACTGTGCCTCACAGAAGTAGAGAAAGTGCTGTGAAATCTACGAGGAAGGAACAGCGGGTGCCAGGGTTCCCAAAGACGTGTGGCAGGGTGCTATCTGGGACGCATCTGAGAGCCTGAGGAGGAGCTCCCCAGGGAGAGCAGTGGGGGGGGGGGGCACAGCCCAGGGCTCAGAAAGGCTGAGGCGCCCAACTGATCGGCAGCAGGGGAGAGGGCGGCCAGGGATGCAGGCAGGTCCACCGCCAGGCTACGGAGCCGAGTCTGGGACAGTTGGCCAGCTGGCAGGGGGCTCAGGGCAGCGGCTACGTGGAGAAGGCCCAGCACCACAGCACGCCTCCAAGCATGCGGACTGACAGTCCAGGCACAGGGGGAATGTGGCGGAGCTTTCTGGGCATCCACCAAAGAAGAAAGAGGTAGGGAGTGTTTTATTTCATTTTAAAAGGATGGTAAGAGCAAAACTGCACTTCTGAAAGGCTAATTAGCTGCAGTAAAGGTGCAGTGTTTGGACAGGTGGTGACAAGGGCAGAAAGGAGCAGGGAGGCTCTGGGGGCTGTCGGGCAAGGGTGCTGGGGACCTGTGTCCGGGAGGCAGCAGCTGCTGGTCATTCAGCTGCTGATCACTCAGGACCTTTATTTCAATGCCTCCTCTGGGGACACAGTACCAAGGGGGAGCACAGGAAGGACGTATCTGCCTATGGACTTAGGGCTGCCTGGATGTGAGAGAGAGGGAGAAGGGTTGGCAAGGCCTACTGCAAAATGATTTTGAGAAACTGGTCCCTAAGTAAACTAAGATAGTGTTGATTTTCCTTATTCTGGAGGAAGCACTGATGAAAAATTGTGAATATTTATTTCCCCACCAAAGAAAAGGATGTCTTCCAAATTTTTTTTTGGTTAGGAAAGAAAAATTAAGCCTATAAAATGGTAAACGAGCTTAGAATTCAGGAGAGGGGCATAGTATGCAGAGGTGGTGAGATTTAGGATATTGAGTCAGGTTTTCAGTATATAAATTTAAGATGCTCATAACACATTTAGGTAAAAATGCTCAGTCCAGTGGGCTGGAGAGATTAGCTCCATGGCACAAGTGCCTGCCTGGCAAATGCAAGGTCGTGGCAGTCCCAAAAAACAAACAAACAAAAATGCTCAGTCCACAGCTAAATCTGTGGG
>PVKN010002758.1:0-11336 GCA_004027915.1 Capromys pilorides
GGGATCAAACTGCAGTCCCCGCAGTTGCCTGAGCCCTCCTAAGCAGGCGCTTTAGACCACTGAACCATCTCGCCGGCCCTGTTTGCTTGTTTTGTTTGTTTCTTTATTTTGTGGCCGGCTCAGCCTGCCCTGATGGTGGGGCTGGCACAGCATATGGTGCCAGGGATCGAACCGCAGTCTCTGCAGTTGCCTGAGCTTTCCTAAGCAGGCGCTTTAGACCACTGAACCATCTCACTGGCTCCTAAACACAGACTTTGAAAAGAATTTAAGGGCCCGGGACGTAGCTCCAGGGGCAGTGCCTCCCTGGCAAGTGCGAAGTCATGAGTTCCATTCTTAGTACCAAAATATAAAATAATAATTGGAATATGTTTTTTGCTGAGGCATAGTGACTGAGTATTTGTAGCACATAGGATGATATTTTAATAGATGTCAGTGGCAGCTAATGGTCAGATCAGGGACTACGGTTCCCGTAACACAGACATTTATCGTTCGGAATTTTCTCCGCTGTCTGTCGTCTGCCACAGTTACCTTACTATTAGCGTAGAACTTTTCAAATGTCTAGTCCCTGGGAAAGTAAAAACCAAAATAAACCGAGGAGCCGTGGAGTCCAGCATCGGCATAGGACTCTTAGTCTAACGGTGGAGTTGTGTCCCTGCTGCCACCCGTGGTATTGTTTTGGGGACTCTTGTTTTCCAGCAGTGGTACTACTTTTTTAAAAAAATTTATTTATATTATGGCTGGCTCAGCCTGCCCTGGGGCTGGGGCTGGCACAGCATGTGGTGCCGGGGATTGAACTGTGATCCCTGCAGTTGCCTAAACAGGTGCTTTAGACCACTGAGCCATCTCGTAGCCCTGTGGTACTACTTTTTATGTTCTTTAATTCCCTAAAATTCCATTTATCCTGTCAAGCTTAATTACCATTATTATTGTTAGGCATTATTATTACTATTATTATTATTATTACTGGATTAGTATATAGTGATTTTTTTTATTCCAGGCTATTGAAATTTCTTTTATTGTTTGAAAACTAATGCTTTATTTCTGTTATCTTCAAACTCATTAAAACTGGCTTAGGGGGCTGGTGAGACGACTTAGCGGTCTAAAGCGCGTGCATCGGGAAGTTTAGGCCAAAGCGCAGGAACAGCAGCTCGATCCCAGGCCCCACGTGCTGCACCCCCCCCCCCCCCCCAGGGAAGGCTGAGCCGGCCATAACACAAACAAATATATAATGTGGTTGAAGAAAATAAAATAAACCTTTAAAAAAAAAAAAACTGGCTTAGGGGCCAGGGAGATAGATCTGTGGTACAAGTGCCTGCCTGGCAGTGCAAGGTTGTGAGTTCGAACCCTGGTCCCGCAAAAAACCACAAACAAAAAAAAACTGGCTTATTTTACTTTTTCTGCTTTGCAAAACCAAAAAGTATTTTTATGCAATGCACTGCAGATGTAGGTTTGTGGTTTTCTGGGTGAGATTCCTGCCCACCTTGACCTTCCCAGGACCCCACGGGGACTGGGGCCTTTTCTCTGTGGTGATGTTGGGACCTGGGTGACAAGAGGGAACTGGCTCGGCCCACTGACAGATGGCTCTGGGGTCCTGGTCACACAGGAAGTGGGGGACAGCGGGCCCCTGGGTGTGCCCACAGCCAGGCTGTCCCCCACACTGCATGGAGAGCTGAGTTCACCTGGTGCCATCCCCAGGGACCTATGGGTGGAGCTGAGGTCAGTACCCTGTCGCGGGGTGCTTACTGCAGCTTGCTGGGGTTTCTAGCACCCTGACACTGCTGCTCCTGATGGGACCCCACTCTGAGGACCACCCTGTGCTCCCTTGCAGTTTGTGTGTGTGGGTGGAAGCCCGTCTCGGATGCTCACCTTCATCAAATACGTGGCCACAGAGCTGGGCCTTGGCAGGCCTGGGGACGAGTACCCCAATATCTGCTCGGGAACCGACCGCTATGCCATGTACAAAGTGGGACCCGTGCTGTCCGTGAGCGTGAGTACCTGTGGGGGTGGGGTGGGGGTGGGGGACTGGTCGCCTGCCCCTCCCCCTCTGCACACGCAGACACCTTATCTTCTGTTTGGGAGAGGCGGGGACCCAGGATCCGCCTTGGCCTCGGCTCCCTATGCAAACGTGCAGCTGTGGGTACAGCTGCAGGTGGCAAGTGTGTGGGGCCACAGGAGTCCCGGGCACAGCGGGCAACCAGGAGAGCCGCAGCCAAGCCCCAGCCTCCTGGCCCCTCTGCCGCCTCCTAGTCGTGGGCCACGCCCCTGACTGCTTGGATTCCACCTACGAGGTCTTCTGTCTCCGGGTTGCAATTCCCTTTGTCAGCGTGGATGTGAACAGGAGTGGCCGAGAGCGTGGGGTCGGCGCTCCCTCCAGACGTGGGTCCCTGCTGTGGTGGCTGGGGCCTGTGGCAAAGTCTCAAACACATCTAGGAGCCCAAAGTCCTCACCGGGGTGTAGATATGTGCAGAAGGACACATCATGGGGGAGGAGGACGCTGAGACAAATTAAGAAAGAGTCTTCGGGGCTGGGGAGATAGCTCCGTGGCACAAGTGCCTGCCTGGCAAGTACAAGGTCGTGAGTTTGAACCCCGGTCCCGCAAAAAAAAAAAAAAAAAAAAAAAAGAAAAAAAAGTCCTATGCCCTAGGGCTCAGTCTCAGCTACAGCACCAGGAATGTGGCGAGGGCTCTAAACAATGTCGTCAGCAGGGTCTTTGGGAGGTGGAGGCACCGGCCACTTGTTGTGGACCAGCTGCTGATGCAGAGCCTGCAGGGGGCAAAGAAGCAGCTCCAGCCCGTGGGGTGGGCCTCTGGCCAGGGCTTCTGCGGCCAACGGGAGCTGTCTGCCTCCTGCCGCACTTTGGTTTCTCAACCCCTGCCCGCGGGGCAGCGGTCGGTGCAGAGCCCCTGGGAGCAGGACCGCTGCCTGCCTGCTGCACAGTTCCCGGCGCTCTTTATTTCAGGCTGGGTGCAGCCTGGTCAAGAGTGATGAGTCCTCTGACCAAGATGAGCGAAGGAGGAGAAAGTAATTCATAGGCCAGCTTAGGTAGGGGAGGAGGGGCCCACTGAGGAAGATGGGAAGGTTTACATTTCTCCGGGGCCACAGGTCGGTCTGGAGCCTATTTTGCTGACTTACCATGTGGCATTCTGTAGATGTACAGGGTTTCCCACCAGGCCCGGGAGCCATCCCGACGCACAGGTTTATCCTAGTCTCTCCTGCTGAGCGCGTGGGCGAGGGGCGCCCTGCGTGGCCAGCGCCGCGGTCTCTTGTTTTTCTCTTCCGCTCAGGAGGGGTCTAATTGCTAGGCCCTCACTATCCACCCCGAGACCCCCGCGGACGCTGGACTCTGCAGCTGGTGCGGAGCCCTGGGCATCCTCTGGCTTTTCCCTAGACGAACACAGCCGTGACACAGTCCAATGAAAAGATCAGGCCTCACCTGATAACCATAGTTAGTAACGAAATAGAGCCGGTGCGATGGCGCGCCAAACCAGCAGTCGGTGAAAGTGGGGTCTGTGTCCCGGGTCTGGGGTCTCTGGGCCTCAGTCTGGCCATTTCTCCGCCCCCAGCACGGCATGGGGATCCCCTCGATCGCCATCATGCTACATGAGCTCATCAAGCTGCTGTACCACGCCAGGTGCACCGACGTCACCATCATCCGCATTGGCACCTCCGGCGGGATCGGTAAGGGCGGGGACCCAGGAGGGGCCCCCCCAGCGCCCCCAAGGCCCTGGGAGGGGAGGGCTCTGCTGTCCAGGGGTCCTGCTGAGGGAAGCGCCTGAAGGGTGACCGGAAGTGTGGGAGGAGTGAGCGCGCCTGCGTGGGGTCTCCCAGCTGCGCCGGGGTGAGGCTCCTCCTCCTGCTGCTGCTGCTGCTGCGCACTGTGGCTCGTCTGATTTTGGTTCTCGTTTTTTAAAATTAATTATTATTATTATTATTTTGTATTTTAGGGAAGGGTCTACAGGCTGTTCAGGGTAGCACTATTAGTGATCTGCCTGTTTACAGCCTCCCTAGAGGCGGGATTACAGGCGTGCACCACCACGCCCAGTCTCAATTGCTGTGTCAGCAAGCCCAGGGATTGAACCCATGGCCCTTGAACCTGTTTGCAGGTGCTTTAATCTGCTGAGCTATTTGGCTGGCCCCGTAGAAGGATCTTTCTTTCTTTCTTTCTTTGACTGGTTCAGGCTGCCTTAAGGGCGGGTCTGGTAAGGCGTATGGAGCTGGAGATCGAACCTGGTCCCCTCCACCTGATGGCGTTTGCCTGAGCAGGTGCTTAAACAACTGAGCTAAGCTGCAAGCCCCACCCCCTTGTTTTCTTTTCTTTTTTTTTTTTTTTTAAAAAAAAGAAATTAAAAAGGGCCTAAGGAGATAGCCCAGTAGAATAAGCACTTGCCTGGCAAGCGCAGGGTCCTGAGTTCAAATCCCAGTAGTGAAAAAAAAATTTTTTTAAAGAATCTTTTATCAGCGGGGCGTGGTGGCGCATGCCTGTAATCCCAGCACTTGGGAGGCTGAGGCAGGAGGATCAGTGTGAGTTCAAGACCAGCCTGGGCTACAAAAGTGAGCTCCAGGCCAGCCTGAACTGCACAGCGAGACCTTGTCTCAAAAAGACTAAAAAATAAAGAACCTTTTATTTATTTATTGACTTGGTACAGGGTCTCACTACACAGCTCACACTCATAGTGATCCTCCTGTCTCAGCCTCCCCAGCACTGTGATTACAGGCATGGACCACCATGTCCAGTTTTCAGTACCAGTGGGCATGCAATATCGGGGATTGAACCGCGGTCCTTATGCTTGCCAAGCAGGTGCTTAGACCGCTGAGCTATCCTCCCCAGTCCTCATTTTGTTCTCCAATCCTTCATCCGCTTTGCCTTCTTTCTGCTCCTTCACTCAGTGTCCCATCCCTTCCTGCAGAGATTGAAGCACCTTATGAGAAAGTCTAAAATAACAAAACAGAAGAAAGGCTGAGGCAGGAGGGGTCCCAAGTTCGAGTCCAACCTGGGAACTTGAAAATGTAGTGAAACTCTTCAGCAGTACATGAAAGAGTTGGTGTGGCTCAGTGCGAAAGCCCCCAGTCCAGTCACCAGCAGTGGAAAAAATGGATGATCAAAAGAATTCTGGAGAAGTGCGTGGACTGTTAGCTTTCCTAAGCAGCCCCTTAAAAGCACACATTCTAGAGAGCAGAGCCCCGCTGACTGATGTCAGACCACAGGTCACAAGTCGCTGGCACCAATCCGTAAATGGATGGGTGGGGACAGGCCGGGCATGTGGGTGCCGTGGGCACTGCTTCAGGAGGGAGTGACCCTGCAGGTGTCTGCAGACCCGAGACAGGAGCCCCAGGCAGCCCAGGGTCCCCAGGGAAGTGTGTGCGGATCACAGGGTTCACCCACTGGGGTCCCCAGCCTCCGAACTGGGAGGGGCCACTGAGGAGGCCGGGAACTGGCCCTTGGGGAAGTGGCCGGCAGGGACGGGAGTGTCCAGGCAGGAGGAAGTGTAACTAAGCATGGGCGGCAGAACAACTGCCGGGTCCTAGCCACTGGCCATGTGTTTTTGCTTGTTCGTTTTTCTTTTTTCTTTTTAAATTTAATTTAATTTAATTTTTCTTAAACTTCATTTATTTATTTATGTTATGGCCCGCTCAGCCTGCCCTGGGGGTGGGGCTGGTGCAGCATGTGGTGCTGGGGATTGAACCTCAGTCCCTGCGGTTGCCTGAGCTTTCCTAAGCAGGCACTTTAGACCGCCCAACCATCTTGCCAGCCCTGTTTGTTTTTCTGAGACTGGGCTTCACTTTGTATTTCAGGCTGGTCTTAACTCAGTTAACTCACTGTGTAGCCCAGGCCGGTCTCCAGCTCCTGGTGATCCTCCTGCTTCAGCCTCCCAAGTGCTGGGATTTCAAGTGTATACCACCACACCTGGCTGGCTGCATTTCTAAGTGGTTTTTTGTTTTTGTTTTTGAGAGCATCTTGCTGTGTTCTCACAGGTTGGTCTCACAGGCTTTGGGCTTATGTGATCCTCTTGCTTCAGCTTCCAGAGAAGCTGGAACTATGGGTGTGCACCATCCTGTCTGACTCTCCTCCTCCTCTTCCTCTTCCTCTTCTTTTCTTTCTCTTCTTCCTCCTCCTCCTTCTCCTCCCCCGCCTTTGCTGAGCTACATTCCTAGCATTCCCAGTCTTTATTTTCATTTTTTGAGGCAGGGCCTTACTCAACAGTTGAGCTGTCTGGGCAGGGCTGGAATGCCCTGGTCTTCCTGGCTCAGCCTCCTAGAGTGCAGAGGAGTGTGGTGCCCTGGGCCCCTGGAGCTGTGGGAGCTGCATCCTCATGAGGGGACTGGTGCCCTCAGATGCAGTCTTCCGAGAGACACTGCATCCCTCCAACTGCACGATCCCACAGCAAGCGGTCTGCGGGCCAGGGAACAGGACCCCTGCTGCTGGGCCCGCTGGACCCTAGCTTCACTTTTCAGCTGTAGGGCTGAGCAGCCTAGGAGGCCTGGAGACTGAGGGTACAGCTCCCACAGCCCCCCAGGGCCTGAGGCACCACACCTCTCTGCAGATGTGCACTGCAACATTGTGTATGGGGGAGCCACAGGGCTTCCTGCAGCCCCCACAGGAGCTGCTGCCATGAAAGACTGGACGCATGACTGAAGCCTGGTGTGGTGACCTATGTAGGCCTGTGACCTCAGCTCTCCAGCAGGCTGAGCCAGGAGGACCAGAGTGTTCCGGCCCTGCCCAGACAGCTCAGCAGTGAGCTAGGCCCTGCCTCTACTCCCACCACCGCTGCGGGTGTAGGGTTTTGATCCACAGCTTCTTCTCTTCCTTGTTTTGTAAGTGCTGGGGCAGAACCCCGTGCCTTTGCACTGAGCCGTACTCCCAGCATGGGGATTGGCGTCGCCGGAGCTGGTTGTGGGATGCCAGGCTTTGGTGTGGCCTTCTGCTTCTGTACTTGTTTTCGAGCAGACAAGGTGGGGCCACTTAAACACACCTGGGCTCTGATGTGGCAGAGTGAGGAAGGTGATAAAAGTCAGGGCCCCTTCTCTGCCCGCGGGGGCTGTCATTGCTGCTCCTCCCACCCCCAGGCCTGGAGCCAGGCTCCGTGGTCATCACGAGGCAGGCCGTGGATGCCTGCTTCAAGCCGGAGTTCGAGCAGATCATCCTGGGCAAGCGAGTGGTCCGCAGCACCGACCTGGACGAGGGGCTGGCGCAGGAGCTGCTGCGCTGCTCCGGGGACCTCAGCGAGTTTGCCACGGTGGTGGGGAACACCATGTGCACCCTGGACTTCTACGAGGGTGAGGCGGGGCGGGGACCAGGCTGCGCTCCCGGTGGGGAAGGTGACCAGTTGAGGATAGGGGTGCTGGGTGCCCCTGGCTGAGCCGCGTGTGGTCCCCGTGCCGCAGGCCAAGGCCGTCTGGATGGCGCCCTGTGCTCCTACACGGAGAAGGACAAGCAGGATTACCTGCGGGCAGCGCACGCCGCGGGCATCCGCAACATCGAGATGGAGTCCTCGGTCTTCGCTGCCATGTGCAGCGCTTGTGGCCTCCGAGGTGGGTGGCGCAGTGGCTGGTGTCCCCCGCGCCTGCGCCCTGGCCCTGGGGGACGGGGCGCTGTCTCCTTCCAAGTCCGTTTCTGACTGAGGTGGCCCTTGCTTCCCCTTTGAGTGTCACACACATCTCAGCATCGTCAGGGTCCCTGCTGCGAGCCCCACGTCCTGTGTGCCCTCAGGCCCCCAGTTGGCTTGGGGACACTGGGAAGAGAGGAAAAGGGAGTTGTAGAAAGCGCAGCTTCCGGAGCATTTGAAGACCTTTAAATTCTAGTGGCAGTCGGATTTCATGTCACCAAACAGGAAAGTGGATGAGGGAGGTGGACATCCCATTTCAGGGCAGCAAGAGCTTTCCCAAGCTCGGGGACCCAGCGCCTCCCTGGCCCCCGCTCCCTCAACAGTCACTGCCTGGGCATCAGCAGGTCCCGGGGTGCAGAGGGGACAGGCAGGGCACTCCCCGTCCCTGGTCCTCCCTGCTCCTCCAGGGACTGAGCTGGAGATGTGCGCATGCGCGTGACGTGTGGGCTTCGCTCTTGGCAGCGGCCGTGGTGTGCGTCACCCTCCTGGACCGGCTGAAAGGGGACCAGATCAGCAGCCCCCACGAGGTGCTGGCCGAGTACCAGCAGAGGCCGCAGCGCCTGGTGGGCCACTTCATCAGGAAGAGCCTGGGGCGGGCCTGAGGGCACCCCGCTCCGCCCAGTCCCAGCCGCTGAGCCACCCATCCGCGACACTGGTGTCCAGGTCCCCTTGGCGTCCCCCGGAGCACACTGCACATGGAGATCCGGGGAACGGGTTGCTGTTCAGAGGAGAGGAGTCATCGCCGATCACCCACACGGGACATCATCGTTAAAAAACTTCATTAGCACATTTAAATGACTTTGGAGGTTTTTTATTTTTCTAGAACTTTGTGCTGAACCTTTGAACTTTTGTTAGGGAAAGAACGTGAAGATTTTTAAATTCTATACAATTCATAGGAATAAAGAGGGAATTTAATAACCATGGTAGCAAACTTGTTTCTTGAGGGGCGTTGCAAGCTCCCCCTCCCAGTCTCTGCCTTGGAGTCCTTAGGGATACTGAGACCCTGTGCCTGCGGCGGGAGGCTCTGGGCTCAGGACAGGGTCCAGGTGTCCTTCCCCGAGGGCCTGGCCTCCTGCCCACCTTGAGTTCTTCCTTCTGCCTTCAGGGCGCATGGCCGGGGACGCAGGCGCTGCTGTCTGTCTTTGTGCAGGCAACAGGCTGAGCCTCAGCTCGGGGAAGTCGGCTCTCGGGACACCTGACTCCCCGGTGCCCCCCACTCCCGGTGACTTCTCAGCTCCCTGACTCAGGTTGGCTGTTCTGAGCCCAGGTTGGCTTTGTATGCTGGTAGGCATCGAGGCTGTGCCCGAGCTCAGGAGGACTGCCTGGCAGTTTTGGCTGAGTTTGAGGGGCAGAGACGGGGCGTGTGAACCTGGGGATAGGAGCGTGCGTGGGCCTTGCCCTCTGAAGAGTCCCTCAGGATTCTGGGCTTCACCCAAGCCGGGCTACTCGGCACCCCATGGCAAAGCCCCCTGCCCCGAAAGCCCTGCTCTCCACCTTGTTGGGTGCCGGGGCTGCCTCACCCTCACCCAAGGACAGGGCCCTTTCCTGCTCTGTCTTCAATTCCTCTGTGCCCCAGCACCCAGCTGGGCCTCGCCATGGACCCATGGCCCTCCACGACTTCAGCCAGGTGCCCAGCCAGGGTGCCCAGCCAGGCTGGATTGCGGGGCAGGCAGGCACGGGGCAGGACGGAAGCCCAAGGAGGAGGAGGGGATTAGCTGCCACCAAAAGGGCTGGGGAGTCGTGAGGAACCTGTGCATTGAGTCACGTCCTCTCCCTGGGGTGGGTGCCTGGTAAGTGACGGACAGCACGTTGACGCTGCGCGTGGAGGCTGCAGAGACAAGGGCCTCGCTCAACCGGCGCCGCCCCGCCCTCTGCTGGCCACGGCTGGTAGTGCACGTCTCCGACCTCTGGTTTCAACAAGGCAAAGTTAGACCTCAGAGGCCTGTGGCTAAGGTTTCCTTTGGCCCCTGTTGTTCGGGGAGTTAGAGAAGCAGAGGCAGGGCGTGCGGCCTCAGGGGTGGGAGCGAGCATGGGCTGTGCCCTGTGAAGCGGGCCCTCGGGATTCTGAGCTTCACCTAAGCAGTGCCATTCAGTCCCCAGGGGCACAAACAGCGAGAGTCTTCTCTTGCCTCAAGCGTGTCACCCGCACCCCTCCAGAGGTCACCAAAGCCTTCACGAGGTCGAGCTCACACCCAGCTCTGTCTGCATCTGGACAGAGGTTCCCCTCTGCCCTTCCTCTATCCTCCCACCACCGGCCACATGCCTTCCTGCGTGACAAGGACACCCGCGTGGTGCTTTTCACAGGCCAGGATTTGGAACACAGCTAGGTTTGTTCTGATGGTACCGATCGCCTCTGATTTCCAAAACTGTGGTCGAGACTTTGGTTCCAGCAAAGAGCTGAGAAAGCCACACTGCTGCCTGCCGGACGCAGCACCAGCCGGCAGACGAGGCGCTTCCGCCTGGTTCACTCGCCATCGCTCCTTCCGCCTGTCCAGGGCTGTCAGATAGCAACATCGCCACCCCTATCCCAAAGGGACAACGTGATGGTTTGGTTTTGTAAGTGACAAAGGAGAGAACAAAACGTTTTAGAAGAGTGAGTGAGTGTCTCCCATACGTTTACCACGAATCCTAGCAGTAACTCATGTTTTAAATTCAGATTTTTTTTTTTTTAATACAAGGTTTCACTACACAGATCGGACAAGTAACGATCCTCCTGTTTTCAGCCTCCCGAGCACTGGGATTACAGGCAGGGGCCACTACGCCCAGACTCAGTTGCTGTTTCACGGGGAGGCAGGGGGAGCTGCAGCTCAGGCCAGGGATCATCTGGTCCCTACGTCTGCCTAAGCAGGTGGTTTAATCCGCTGAGCTGTCTGCCTCCCCCTTTTTAACATTTTTTTTTTTTTTTTTAATTTTGTGGAACTGGCAATCAAACTCAGGACCTTGTATTTGCCAGGCAGGCACTTGTGCCTCTGAGCTATCTCCCTGTCCCCCTACCCCCCCTTTTTTTTTTTTTTTTGGTTTTTGAGACAGCGTCTCGCTATGCAGTTCAGGCTGGCATTGAGATCACTTTTGTAGCCCAGGCTGGTCTTGAACTCGCACCGATCCTCCTGCCTCAACCTCCCAAGTGCTGGGATTACAGGCGTGTGCCACCACGCGCCCACATACAATTCTTTTTTTAAGTTTAAACTTATGTTATTTATTTATTTATTTATTTATTTATTTATTTATTTATTTATTTATTTATTATGTTATGGCCTTCGCGGTCTGCCCTGTGGGTGGGGCTGGCTCAGCATATGGTGCCACGGATGGAACTGCGGTCCCTGCGGTTTCCTAAGCTTGCCTAGGCAGGCGGTTTAGACCGCTGAACTATCTCGCCATTTGCTCCCCATCTACGAGCCCCTGAGCTGCCAGAGAATTCCCTCAACTCTGGAGATGCCAGAGAGAATGTTGTGGGAAAATCTTTAGCCTCAAAAGCCAGAATCCTACACCTGCGCCGTATGCCCGTCTGTGCCAGAAAGAGGTGCACATGGCCTGGGGTTCCCAGAGGGTGCAGTGTGATGACACCGGATACAAACATCCCCCACCAGTGGAAAGCAATTTTTTAAAATTTTTTTTTATTTTTAATAAGAAATAACAATATGATAGTTTCAAAACATGTTAGTAGTGCATTCATAATAATTGATACATTGAATATTATTGTCCTCATAGTAGTTAATACAGAGCACAGGGTGT
>PVKN010002758.1:11436-40820 GCA_004027915.1 Capromys pilorides
TTTTTTTTTTTTTTTTTTTGTGGAACTGGGAATTGAACTTAGGCCCTTATGCTTGCCAGGCAAGCACTTATTCTACTGAGCTATCTCCCCAGCCCTGGAAAGCAATCTTGAAGCCATCATCGTATGTGGGAAAGTGAATCACAGAGTGGCACATCCATCCCCGACACACAGCTTAGAAAGAGCCCAACCGCGGACCGGTCCTCTTTGGGGCTGTACACATTGTGCCCGGGCGAGGAGGTGTGTCGGAGTCCCTTCCTGGTTCTTGTCTTGGCCCAAGAAGTCTAAATTTATAATCCTAAAAACCCGTTATTGGAATTCCACCAAGTTAATTCTAATCTATCACTCCCAAGCACAACCCATGGTGATAACAAAGACGCTAAGACATATATGAAGGACTGCCTGAGCAGCTCTCCTTAAAAGAAAAGCGACTGTCTCCATTTTGACTGAGCCTGACCCTATTCCCTCCCCTTGTATTGAAACGTAAAGAGCTGGCTAGGACTTCTCACTATCCTTTCAATTGGCCTTGAACAGTGTGTAATGGTCTAGCCAAGGTGCTGATGGTAAATTCTGAACATGGCACGCGTGTTTCCATGGTGTCAGCTGGGATCGAGCCTCGAGATAGAGGCTATGACTTCCTGGGGCTTAAAAGATTACACATCAGAGCTGAAGCACCAGACCCCCAAAATATTAGATGCTCTCAATAGCATTATGCAAATTCTCTAAATATGGCGGAGGTGAATGCAGGCCTCCTACCTAGCCCAGCTCACAGCTCACCTACTTCCCACAATTCCCTTCAGAGCTCACTTTCATCCCACAATTCCCTTTTGCAAACCACTCCCTCTTCTCCAATGAATAAAGCCCAAGTGCAGCCCTGGATCACTCTCTTGGTTCCAGAAGCTGCTTTCATGGCTGGACCTAGGGCCCCTTGGCTCCCCATTAATTGTATAAATATGTTTTAGCGTCTTTGTTATCGCCATGGGTTGCGCTGGGAGTGGTAGATTGGAATTAACTTGGTGGAATTCCAATAACGAGTTGTTAAGAATATAAGTTTAGACTTCTTGGGCCGGAACGAGAACCAGGAAGGGACTCTGACATATATACATATTTATATTTATATAGTTATATAATATATATATATATATATATATATATATATATATATATATATATATATATATATATATTTATTGGGGAGCCAAGGGGCCTTAAGTCCAGCCAAGAAGATGGCTTTCTGGAACCAAGAGCTCGACCCAGGGCTGCACTCAGGTTTTATTGTGAAAGGGAATTTTGGGAAGAAGGTGAGCACTGTGAGCTGGGCTAGGTAGGAGGCCTGCATTCACCTCCGCCATATTCAGAGAGGTTATGCAGAGGAAGTAATTTGCATTATGCTATTGAGATAGTCTCTAATATTTTGGGGGTCTGGTGCTTCAGCTCTGATGTGTAATCTTTCACAGGAAGTCATAGCCTCTGTCTTGAGGCTCGATCCCAGCTGACACTGTGGAGCATTGGCTCTTCGTCCTGTTATCAGGAAAACATGCACACCAGCACCTTGGCTAGACCAATACACATTGACTGAAGGCTAATTGAAAGGAGAATGAGAAGTCCTAGCCAGCTCTGTACATGTCAATACGAGGGAATAGGGTCAGGCTCAGTCAAAATGGAGACGGTCGCTCTTTCAAGGAGAGCTGCTCAGGCGCTCCTCCACAGTGGTGCAGCAACCCCAAGCCACGGCAGGCATTTCCCAAGTGGGGTGGGATTCGGGAGCAGGAGAGGCCACAGATGTGTACCTGCGCACACGTCCATGAGACCCACGCACATACGTATAGGCGCGCAGACACGCGTGCATCCACACAGGGATGTGCACGTCTGCCACATGGACCACACATGTACACACGCGCCCACGTGCGTAGCGGCAAGGGCATGGAATCCCAGTCACATGCGCGCCTCTGACGGGAGAAGACCGGGGCTCAGCACTTTCCGGACGGGCCGCATCTCAGTCCTTTCCAGTCCTCTGCCGCGGTCAGAGGGACCGGCTTGCCTTCCAGCCCCCTCTGCAGAGCGCGTTGTCACCGGTTCAGAAGGACGTGGAGCTTCGACTGACCCACGGACACACGGTGTAGTAGACTTCCTGTTGCTGGAACCGAACACCCATCACTTAGGACTTAAGGAGAGCTTTAATCTGCTTACGGCTCAGGGTATTCGGTTCGCAGGTTGCTGGCTCAGAGGCAGAGGTGTCTGGGCGCAAGGGAGCGTGCGGCGAAGCCAAGGTGCAGGGAGCAGAGAGAGGGAGGTGCCTGGGGGAGACTCCGCCTCTTCTGGGTCCACCCCAGGGACCGCTTCCAGCCAGGCCCCGCCCCCTAAGCCGTGGACCCTGAGCCCACGTAGCAAGGATTTTGCGGAGGAGCATGGTTTCCTCGTAATCCAGTTATCGCACTCTGAACTGCCGAGACTTTGGGGCAGATAGAAATCCGATGCCAGCCCTGGCGCACAGCCAGCGTGCATGATGCAGGACTGACACAGTCCGGCCACCGCAAGACCCCTATCCAGCTGTGAGCGAGCAGGCCACCGTGGTCGTGGTGGCCTGTGCGGGAGGCGGGGGAGGGGACAGACCCTGTGGCACTCGCTGGGGAGCTGGGGCAGCACCAGGAGGCCCCGTCCGCCTCCTCCAGGGATTGGGAGCTCTGGACCTGGCTGTGGGTCCGTTCTCACAGTCGGCTGCAACTTCTAAGGGTGTAAATGGTCTCGGTGGGGCCAGGTTCGATGCCATGGAGGGGCCTTCAGAGTCAGGACAGGACAGGCTTCCGGCAGAGTCGGATTCCGGCCAATGTCCCAAGAGGAGGTCGGGTTCCACTTTGCTTTCTGTTCTACGCGTGTTTATCCCTGGCAGGGTCTGGCTGAAGCGCCCAAGACGCTTGGGCAGGGTTTACCCGTGGGAGGCTCCGGACGCTGCTCCACGTCTCCCTGGAGGGCTCACCTCGGGGTCCATTTGTTCCTTACTGGTCTCCCCCACCTTCAGCAGGTCCTCATGCTGGGCGCCAGGCTACCTGTCCCCTGCCTGAGGGCTGAGCCATGTGCTCCCTCCGCCTTGCTTGCCAAGGGTCTGTACGGTCATGGTGGCACCTCAGGGGACACTGGGAGACGCGTTATGTTGAGTGACAGCTGTTATGTTTCTATTAAAAATATTGGTTGTTTTTTTTTTTTTTTTTGGTGGGACCGGGAATCGAACTCAGGACCTTGCTCTTGCCAGGCAAGCACTTATTACACTGAGCTATCTTCCCAGCTCCATTTCTGTTAAAAATGTTAATGTCCCATTCTCTCTCTGTCTCTGTCTCTGCTGAGAAACTGAAAATGTAAATAAGAACAAAAATGTACACTATAAACCAGGCATGGCGGCGCACACCTGTAATCCCAGCACCCAGAGGCTGAGACAGGAGGATCGCTGTGAGTTTGACGCCAGTCTAGGCTGCAAAGTGAGTTCAAGGCCAGCCTGAACTGCACAGTGGAAGGCAAAGAAAGAAAAAGAAAGAAAGAAAGTGCACTATATATTATGAAATAGAAACTGTTCAAAAGTAAAACGGAACTAGGGAAGGGGGAGGGGAAAAGAAAGGAAGGGAGAAAAACGAGAAAAGAATGATTAAATGAAAACAAAGCTTTGTGAACAGGAAGAGGAGGGGGCTTGAAAGGAGAGGCTGGGCGTGGGAAAAAGAGGAACCAGACGTGTCACGGACAGATACAAACTGTCCATAGCTATGTACTTAGGTATATTTGCAGGATGGCTTGGATAATTGTACCATGGATTTCTGCCTGTCTTTTGGAAGGAACAGGTAATGCTTGAATTGTTTTTCTTTTTATTCTTTCTCTTTTTAAAATTTCTTATAACTTTTTTTTGTTTGTTTTAGAACCAGGAATTGAATTCAGGACCTTGCACTTGCCAGGCAGGCACTTGTGCCCCTGAGCTATCTCCCCAGCCCCCTTTTGGTTTGGTTTTAACCAATTGTGCAGGCTTACAGCTGCTAACCTAAAGAGCAACTAATTTGAAGATAACATCATGCAACAGAGCAACGCTTGTAGACTTTTTTTTCCCCCGCCTGCTCCCCCCTTGTTGAATTTCTATTACTTTGTTCAGTGAAACTTTAGATCGTTTCTAATGCTTTTTTTTTTTTTATTACTACTTTGTATTTTTAAGAAAAAAATAAAACAAAACCCATTAAATTCTCCCTAATGAATGTGGTCATTACATATGCCTAAATTGTAGCATTGTTGTAGGCAGCCGAATTAGATAGAAATGTTATAGGCAGTAAGATAGGACCAGGCCCTCAAGGAGACAAGATGGAAGACAAGGTGGCTTTACAGCTTTAGAAGAGATAAGCAGACCCCTGCTGTGGACCTCAAGACAGAAGAGGAACAGATGTAGCCACACACTTCCCTAGGAATGTGCTTCAAGGATTGATGTTCTAAATAGGTATCCATCACCTTAAAGAGCCTAAATGAGTCAGTAACCCAGCCCCCAACAGGAAGAGACCCTGTCCCATATTCATGCCTGCTTGCTATGTGACTGCCTTTGTCATTTGGTACTGGCTTTAATCAATTTTACCTGAGCAGTAGTGCTTGTAACCTCATTGGCTGACTGTAGTTTTGTCCCACCTCATGCCCACCTAAGCGAGTTTCCATGGTTTCCACCTTAGGCCCACCTCACTGCATGGTTTTACACTATAAAAGTCCCTGGAAGAGACAGTTTCCTGGGGACCACCCACTCGGGACCCCCCTCCTGTCCCTCTCTGGGACAGGAGCTTTCTTTCCCTCAATAAATATGTTCTGTTCATTACCTCTGTTTGTCCCTAAAATTCATTCTTCGGTTTTAGAGAACATGAACTCGTCCCAGGTCAGGTTGGGAGATCAGTTTTCCCTATATCATGTGGAGGTTGCCTGTAACACCACTACATTTAAATAACCTAAAAAATAGAATAAAGATGCAGAGGCCACTTCCCGGGCCTTTCCCAGCTGGCTGCATGCATCTCGGTCACTGGGATGCGGGGCTTCGGTGACAGTACTGGCCTGGATCCCACGGTGACCTCTGCCACCTGGGAGCAGTGACCGCTGTGGGAGGCAGGAGGAGCCTCTCCCGACTGTGCAACCCTGGGCAGCTGCTTCTGCCCTCTGTGGTCCAAGGAGGGACAGGAGACGTGGCCCCAGCTGGCTGACTTGGGCCTGCTGCCCCTCTGGGTCCTGTAGCCACTGCAGAAGTGTAACAATGATCTCCCGAGCTGAAAGGTACCAGGGACGCATTTGTGTTCTTTAAAACCAAAGAATGAATTTTAGGGACAAACGGAGGCCGAGAGTAGTATATTTATTGGGAAAGAAAGCTTCTGTCTAAGAAGGGGGGCCCCAGTGGGCTGCCCGGGAAGCTGTCTCTTCCAGGTTATTTTTATAGGGCAAAATCACTCGGGGATAAGGTAGAGAAAATGGTGACTCATTCAGGGAGGCATGAGGCGGGACAAAGCTGTGGTCAACCGAGAAGGGTACAAGCGTCATTACTCAGGTAAAATTGATTAAGTACAGGACCAACTGGGAAAGCGAGTCACGCAGCAAGTGGGAGTGAATGCAGAACAGAACTTTATCAGGTAGCCGTCAGGTAGTAGTCGGATTAATGATTCTTCTGGCTCCCTCAGGGCGATGGTCAATCTCGGATGCCAATCTCTAAGGAGGTCAGCATTTGTTCCATCTTTGGTCTTCAGCTCTGGCCCACAGCGGGAGCATCCGTCCCTCCCACAGTTGCAAGATATCTTGTCTTCTGTATTATCTCCTTTGAGAGCCTCGCCCTGCCTGCCTGCCTGCCTGCCTATAATATTTCTAACTAACTCAGCTGCCTTCCACAGCATGATATGCCCTCCCTCACCGGGAAGCCAAGCCTGCGTGTCCACCCACAGGCATCAGGGTGCGCGGTGTGGTGGGGGGAGCCTGCAGGCTGTGGGGGCGAGGCCGCTGGGGACGTGGGGCAGCCTGACCTGGCCGGGCTCTGCTCTGTGTGATCTCATGCACGTCCCTGGCTCCTAGATCCTGCGGTTACATTGTGCAGGACATTTCCAGGAATGAGTGTGCTGTTTTCCCCAGTGGCTGGGTTGCTTTGCACTGTGGCATCTGTTTGTTTGTTTGTGACAAGGTCTTACCAGGTAGCCCAACTTGGCCTTGAATTCCTGGCGATCCTCCTGCCTCAGCCTCCCAAGTGCTAGGGTTATTAGTGGCACCACCGTGCCCAGTCTTATTTTGTGATTAAAAAAAAAAAGTTTATTTATTTTAATTTTTTTACCCTGTGGTTTAAAATGAACAAGGCAACATTTCTGGGCCCAGGCTGGAAAGCGCGTAAACCCTGGAAGAGATTGGCATCCTCGTGCCCCTGCTGATTGGTCCCGGCTGCCACAGGGCCACAGGCAGAGTCCACATCTGAGCTAGGGGTGGGAGGAGTGGCCGTAGGAGGTCTACCAACCCCCATCTCTGAGGCTGACAAGGGGTCCCCGAGGAAGAGGAGCTCTAGGACCTCCCCCCCACCCTCATGTTCATGTGTCAAAATGTTTTGCAAGAGGGCGGAAGAGGGCGGAAGCCAGTGAGGTGCCACATTGCTCCCATGTGGAACTATGGTGAGAGCCCCTCCCCTTCTCACTCCTTGCGCAGGGCCTGAGGGGACAAGCCCTTGCTATTGAAGTGTTACAGAGGATTAGGGGTGAAACAAGGCCACTGCAGAGCCAGGCTCCTGTGACCTGGTGACAGTGGCCCTTGTCACTGTGGCTGGACTCAGTGCTATCTGGGTGGTGCTCTGGACAGTGACGCTCGGTGGCTCGGGGGACCTGAGGTCATGGAGGAAGTGGGAGAAGGCGCAGGCGCCCTGCAGGCCCCGTGGCAGCTCCTGAAGACATTCCAGACCACATTTCAAATGCAGAACACAGGACGGGGAGCCCTTCCCGGTCCTTGTCCTAGGTCCTAGTAGTCTGGTGCTATGGTTTGTGCATAGGTGTCCCCCCAAAGCCTCATGCAGTCATGGGGCTTCTGGAATTTGTAATTAATTATTGTGCAAATCGGTGCTGCATCTGCCCTGGGGCAGGTGATTTGAATTTCAGTGTCAGGAAGGAAGAGTAGCTAGCTGCTTGAGCTGCTGCCACCTCCCGCCTTAGCGCTCTTGCTCTTAGCTGCCACCATGAAAGGCTGCCCCCTGCCATGTGCCTCTCTGCCTTGGAGCCAGCTGAATATGGACTGAAACCTGCAGTAACTGTGAGCTCAATAAACCTTTTCTTCCTTCATTTTGCACGTTGGGTATTTGTCCTAGTAATGAGAGAAGAGTAACGGAGACATCCGGGAAGTTGGTATTTGTGATAGCATGGAAACAGGACTGGAATTCTACTCCGTTAACTCCACTCCCGGGGCAACCCACCACCGTGCAGACGAAGGCACCATTATACATCCCAAGAGGCGGGACCCTGGGGGTCCTGTGTCCAGCTGCCACGGTGGCTACCGGAGCAAAGCCTCGGCCCAGGGCTGAACCCAGGTTTTATTTGTCCATGGAGAAAGGAGTGGCCGTGAGACTGGTGTGAATTAGGTGGGCGCCTCGAGCTGGGCTGGGCAGGAGGCCTGCGGTCACCTCCGCAACATGCAGAAGCAGGAAGAGCAATCTACACAGCACAGCTGAGGCGGTGTGCGGTGTTCTGGGGTTGGCCCCTCAGCTCTGACGTGCAGTCTTTCAAGCCCCAGGAAGTCGTAACCTCTGCTGTCTGGAGGCTGATCCCAGCAGAGAGCTGGGGGCGGGAAACACTGCCCTGTGGCCTTGCGTCAAAGACTGCCACCAGCACCGTGGCTGGACCCATTTGCAGGGCTTAACGCCACAGGAAGGGATGAGGAAGCGTCCTAGCCAGCTGTGCATGCACCAATGTGGAAACAGGGCCGGGCTCAGCCAGCAGGGAAACGCCTGCTCCTCCTTCAGGGATGGCGCCCAGGCAGTCCCCTGCAAGAGGGCTTCTGGCTTCCACCTTTGTTGGGGTCTTTGTGACATAATGAGGAGCAAGTTAAGGGTCATATCCCCAGACAGGCAGGGCCGCCCCTAGCAAGCAAGCGGGCTGTGACCAGCTCTGCAGGGAATTAACATCTCGGACTCCCACCTTGCACAGTGAGATGTCTCAAAATTAGAAATGTGACTCTGCAAGGGACCCTGAAGCCACCCCCACTCCCAGAGCCCCAGTCTGGCCCGGTTGATTTCCCCAATATAGGATGCAGAGTTGAGAAGTCAGATTGGGCAGTAGTGACCCTGCATGCAAGGAAGAGGGGAGAGTTCAGCGACACCCTAGAACTAGCATCCAAGGTAGACACGCCCCCAAACTCCACGGAGGAGGAGTCTGACATCCGCGCCCTGTGCCTGTGGGGTGTGATCCGCCACCCTGCCTTCCCCTGTCGCTGTGAAGCCCCCTCCATGAAGGGGAACAGACGTGGGGGTGGTCTAGGAGGAGCCTGGATGGTGAGGGGTCCTGCAAGTTTTTCCTACAAAAAAAAAAAAAAATATATATATATATATATACACATATATATACATATATATATGTCTTTTTGAGACAAGGTCTTGCTATGCAGCTCAGGTTGGCATTGAGCTCACTTTTGTAGCCCAGGCTGGGCTCGAAGTCACACTGATCCTCCTGCCTCAGCCTTCCAAGTGCTGGGACCATAGGCGTGCACCACCACGCCTGGCCCTTTCCTACAAATATTGACCTGAGGCTTTATCCATGTGCGTGGTTAACGCCACTCGTGTTGATTTGTTCTATCTGCCAGAAGTGTGATGGAAGTTTTTAAAAAATTAATAGCTTGCCCTGATTGGCGGCTCCTTTTTACTGCTGTTCTTGAAATTGTGGTCATTTTTGTCCCTTTCTAGAATATCTGTCAGCACCCTTTGCAGGGTTGGTTTAGTGGTCACGGATTTCTTCAGTCGTTCATTGTCCTGAAAGGATCTTATTTCTCCACTATTTTTTTTTTTTGTCTTTTTGAGACAGGGTCTCGCTATGCAGTTCAGATTGGCCTTGAGCTCACTTTTGTAGCCCAGGCTGGTCTCGAACTCATACTGATCCTCCTGCCTCAGCCTCCCAAGTGTTGAGATTACAGGAGTGAGCTACCACACCCAGCTTCTCCACTAATTTTGATACGAAGTTTTGCAGGGCACATCGACTGGGTTGGAGATGCTTCACTCCAAGCTCTTCTTGACTTGATGGTTGGTGCTGCGGAGTCTGCCGTGGTTCTGATGGATTTTCCATGAGAGGTGGTCTGTTTGTTTTCTGTGGTAGTTTTTAATGTTTTGTTCTTTTGTTGAAGATCTGAGATCTTGATTATGTGTCTGGGGCCTATTGAAAGGAATAGTTAATGCTTAAAATTGCTTTAAAAAGTTAAGCAATTTTTTTCTTCTTTTTAATTTTTCGACCAGTTTTGCATGTTTTTATCTGGTAATCTGAACAACTATTTGAAGACAACACCACGTAACATAGTAATGGGTGTTGAATTTCTATAGTTTTGTTTAATGTAATTTTGAGTCATTACTGATTTTTAAATTTTATTTTATTTTAATTAATTAATTTTTTTTTTTAATGGGGCTGGGATTCAAACTCATGACCTTGAACTTGCCAGGCAGGCACCTGTGCCACGGAGCTATTGCCCCAGCCCCCATTTATTTATTTATTACTATTTTTATTCTCTTTACAAAACATTGAAGGGCTGGCAAGATAGCTCAGTGGACTAAGTGCCTGCTTGGGCAAGCACAGAGACCAGGGTTCAAATCTCGGTCCTGCATGCCATGCTTATCCTGCCCCCTGCGTGAGCTGAACCCGTGACTGAGTCCAGGAGTGGTGGTGCACATCTGTAACCGCAGTGCTGGGGAGGCTGAAAACAGGAGGATCGATATGAGTCTGATCTGTGTAGTGCTTAAAATTGTACCAAATACATAGATGGAAAACAAAAAATGAAAAACAAAAACTCCACTGAAGTCACCCAGTAGCCTGACTCCATGTTAGGGCAAGATGAGACCTGCAGCCCACCGCGCAGCCTGTTTTCTGATGGACGACACCAGAGACAGCCTGATCCGGCTCAGGCTGACCACACTGAACTGTACAGCCTGTACTTCCAGCAGTGAGATGAGCAAACACCATTGCTCACTGATGTCAAGGACTTTCTGCTCAGCAATGAAAAATAACTGATGCTAGCCAACAAATGGATACTGTGCTTTTGGCCTTGTACTTCCTGCTTGCAAACTTACACAAGCTAAGCCCAAAGCTGGCTCTGGGCCGAAGTTTTGGGAGCGCTGGCCCATCAGTCGCCTGCATAATAAAGTTTGTCGCCTTTCAATCTGTTGGTGCAGAGCATTTTCTATTCTGTTCGGTACCAGTTCTGCAGCAGAAGCCCTGTTTGTTTGTTTGTTTATTTATTTATTTATTTAGTCTTTTTGAGGCAGGGTCTCTCTATGCAGTCCAGGCTGGCCCTGAATTCACTTTTGTAGCCCAGGCTGGTCTGGAACTCGCACTGATCCTCCTGCCCTAGTCTCCCAAGTGCTGGGATTACAGGCGTGCGCCACCACGCCTGGCTCCAGAAGACCAATTTAAACATCACCACAAACACATTTATGAACTAAGCAAGAGGACTGCCTGGGGACTGGATTGGATCCTCATGGCACTGAACTCTCCCCGTCTTGGGAATGGGTCCATGCCAGGACAGCAGCTGTCACCAAGGGAGGGAGGGTGCCCGTGCCCACTGGCTGGCTGAGGTCTGCTGTTCAGACTCAGCGCTAGATCCTCCGCACGCGCCCCAGCCTGAGCTTGGATATACCATTTTTCAGATCCATGAACCTGAGTAAATACCTTCTCTTTATAAACTACCCAGCCTCAGGCCTTCTGTTAGAGTAATGGACAACAAATGGAGACATAAGCCCTGCTGACAAAAGTGTGCTGACTCCCTGGGCATGACGGCACACGCTTATAATCCCAGCACTCAGGCAGCAGAGGCAGGAGGATCCCCCATGAGTTCAAGGACAGCCTGAACTACAATGTGAAACCTTATCTCCAAAAAACATCCCGACAACAAAAACCAAAACCAAATGACCCCATGATGGTAGAGTTTTCTTTCTTTCTTTCTTTCTCTCTGGTACAAATTCCCTACGATGACTCTTATCATTACATATAGTTAAAATGTACCAATAAAATCTTTAAAAAGTGAAAAAAGGCATCCTCCTCGCTCTTTAGCTTTACTTTGGCTTTGCACAAGCTGTCTACTTTCCTCTTTTTTCTGTTTTCCCAGCCTAGGGATTGCAACCAGGGCCTTCCCACTGAGCTACGCTGCATCCCTTAGCCTATTTTATTATTTTGTGTTTTGAGACAGAGTCTTACTAAGTCACCGAGTTGCTCAGACTGGGCCTGAACGTGCGACCCTCCTGCCTCAGCCTCCCAGCGTGCACCTCCAGGCCTCTTTCTCGGCCCATTGCTGTCCGCACCTGCAGGCCACAAGGTGGATCCGAAGCCCCCGCGCCCTCCCTTTCTCCCTGCTGCTTCTCGTTCCTTCTCTCCTCCCTCAGCCCTTCCGCTCTGCCCATGCTCCCCAGAGTTCTGAGGACCGGAAGAGCAGAGAGCAGTTACAGAGCTCAGTGGTTTTTTGTCCACAATTCCTCAGGCTTGGTTTTTACACAGATCCTGGAGACAAGGCAGAAAGTTGGGTGACCTAACTTTCCAGTGTCCTATGTGGTCAAGAGGACACATGAGGGGACACGTGTGTCCTTGCTCAGGCTGCCCCTGTGGCTCAAGCCCCCAGAGAGAGAATCGACACGTTCCCTTCAGTGCCTTGACTGGCTGAGAGGTAACTCGTGTGGTGGGGTGGGAGGTCCAGCTTACGGCCCTGTGGCACGCTGACCAGTGTGCGGCTCCGCCAGCCAGCCTGACGTCGGCCTCTGCCAATGTCCTTGTCACATGCTACTGGTTTCCATCCAAACTGAACAAAATCCTAGGCACGTGGTCATTCTGTATGTGCAGAGAAGTAGCTTCTCTTTGTCTCTGTCTCTATCTCTCTGTCTCTGTCTCTGTCTTTCTGTCTCTGTCTCTGTCTCTGTTTCTCTCTCCCTCTCTCTTTCCTCGAAGCACCACAAAGTTGTTCTCTCTCTCTTTCAGCGGCCAGGGCCCCATGTCAAGGACGGACGTGGCAGGGCCTCTTTCTGGCGTGGTCCGGGGAGTCTCCCCCGCTGCTTCTCCCTCCTTCGTCTTTCCACAGCTATGGCTGCGCAATTCCAACCTCCGTCCTCACGTGCCACTTTTCCTCTCTCAGGCTTTATCTCTCGTATTGAAATTTTGCTATAGCAGGATGCCACAGGTGATGTGACCCTCGTCGTGGTATCTGGGGACAAGCACAGAGCAGGCAGCCCCTCAGCATCCTCACGGAGAACGGAGAAAGGTCGCCCACAGCCTCGAGTCGCCCCTGGTTTGTGCTCCTGGCTCCCGTGGCCGACGCATGCTCGTTGCTGTGGGACTGCCTTCCCCCTCGGTGCCTGCGCTTCAGGGCTTTTTGCGGCAGGCTGTGGGCCTGTGGACGTGAGGCCCTTGCGCTCTCTGGGGCTTGGCCCGCGGTGAGCGGCCAGCGCTGACGCCTCTCTAGCGCCACCTGGCGTCCGCCAGTTGAGTCTGATGGAGACGCTGCCTCTCCTGGCTCAGTGCCACAGGACCCGTGTGGCACAGACTGCTCTGCTTCAGCGCCGGCGCAGACAGGGCCCGAGGCTGCCTCCACGCTGCAAACCAGGGCTTCCAGCGACACCCTTCAGCTCCAGAAATTCCCAGGAGCAACTCACAGGACTCACAAGAACTCTTTGCTGCCGCTCACCATGCCACGGTGAGGACACAGCTGAGCAGCCACGTGGAGAGGAGCGTGGAGCAAGGTCTGGAAGGTGCTGAGCGCGAGCACCGCCGTGCAGAGTCCGCACCAGCCTCGCTCCGAGAATCGGGGTGATTCGCCGAGCTGGAGCCCAGGTGCGGAGGTTGCAGCCCCAGGTGGTGACGGTAGATGGGTGAGGTCATTGTCCACGTGCTGGAAACCCGTCACCACCCCCAGGGGTCATGCGCAGCCCGTGCAGAGGGACAGTGGGTTCAAGATACTTCATGAACTGTAAAACATGGATCAAGGGCCAGGTGCATTTTACAAGTCCTCGGCGCCAGCTGCTAAGCTGCTAAGCTGCTAAGCTGCTGGCCTCGTCCACCCTGCCCTTCTCCCTCCAGTAAGGGTGGAGGTGGCAGCTGTCGCGCTGTGCATTTCCTTTCCTCTCTTTCCCTCCTCTGCTCTTTCCTTCCAGCTGGTCACCGCGTGGGCTCTGCAGTGGCCTGATCTTAAGGGCTGTGCCGTCACACTTTCATTTTCCAGTAGCTGCATGAGGAAGTGAAGGAATAAATTGTTTAACCAACAGTGAAATTATTCTGTTATCTCAAAAGATCAGCTTTCAATTTTGTAAAGTCAGAAAGCCACCTGGAGGCACAAAGGAGAGATTTAATCCGTCCCAGCCCTGGAGACAGTGCTGTCCCATGGAGTTTTCACCCATGGTCTCCTGGAGCTGATCAAGTGTGACGGACAGCCCACCGCGCCTGGGGCCCAGCTGTGAGCAGAAGCCCCCAGGCTTTGGTCCCCAGCCATCTAAGCAGACCTGGCCACCCCGGGGCCCCTGGAGTTGATGGGAAAGCCCAGCAAAGGGGTTGGGGTACAGCAGGGGACGGATCAGGTGCCAGAATCTGTGTCGCCATTTCTTCATGTCCAGTGTTACTTAGAAGGACATCGTGAGCATCAGAGAAGCTAGCAGAATGAAATAGATTCGTGGGTCGCCAAGCACTTGACAAGCAGAAATCCATACTGGCTTCTGTCGGTGGCCGTGGAGGTGGGCATCCCATTTCCCTGCGGTCAGCACAAACAATGGCTGCTCTGGACCTTGGTGAATTTGTCCTCTCTCCACAGTACCCATATTTTTTCCTGAGGTCCTTGGATTCTGGAAGGAGGATGTTGGGGTCCTCAGTGCCTCCCTGCTCTTGCTGGCCACACCTTGTCCAGGGCACCGGTTCTCCCTTGGCCCTGGCCCTGGGAGCAAGGGGCCCCCTGCCACACACCATGAGTCACAGGAGGTGTAGATGTTGCTTTGTAGTCCTTCCGCTGTGAGCTTCCAAGTTAGACACTCGCACCTTAGAGTAATCCAACATTACTTTTCCTCGTTCCATCTGAAGAGATGGAACTCAAGTGACAGGTATGAGAAACGTGACACAGACTTCAAGATGCCAGTCGGATGTGGTGGAGCAGGCCTGTAATCCCAGCATTCAGGAAGCTGAGGCAGGAGGATAGCCATGAGTTAGAGGCCAGGCGGGGCTACGCAGTGAGCTCAAGACCAGGCTGAATTACATAACAAGACCTTGCTTAAAAAAGCAAAGCAAAACAAAATAAACAAAGAACAATTCCCACCCACCCTCCTCCCCCACACCAAATACCCAAAGACTTCAGAATGTTCAAGGTGAATTAGTACGGAAATTCTATCGCCCTTAAATCTAGGCCATAGACAACTTTCCTCTCAATGTTGTTAACAGATTTTTGAGGATTTCTTTTTAATTTTCTTAGCTTGGAGGACACCAGATAGCATTAGATGATGATAACTTTTTGTTCTGGTCAATTTATTGTCTTTTGAACAAATATTCTTTAGACACAACTTTGAATTATATTTTCCTATTAGCATAAGAAGAGAAACTAATTCAGATTCATGAGAAATTATTGAAATTAACAAGGTAGAATTTCAATATCAGGGGAGAATAAGTTTTTTAAATTACCTGGAGGTTATTCATGTTCAAGATTTGTAAGCTATAATTAAATAAGTAGCACCTGGGCTATGGAAATTCCAGACACCATGAAACTTCTAATTGCTTATTGCACTCGATTTTAATATAGTTTTTAGAAACAGAGACAAAAAGGCAATTTTATGAGAAAATCCTGAGTAATTTACACTATAACTTCTAAGCTGCATTTCCATAACTTTTGAAAGGAATCAGCCAAGTGTGGGTGTGATAATCTCACGTTTGTCTCAGGTGCGTCTGATGGTTTGGCTGGCCTTTTAGGAACTGCTCAGCTCTGACCGAAGCAATTAACGTCTGAAACTTACCGTATCCCAGCAGCTCCAAACTTGTAAGTAGAGTTGGGAAAGACCGGAAGTTGGTGTCGGCCCCGCCCCCACCCCGCAGGCCCTTTCTTCTTTCTTCTTTTCTGCCCTGGGTTCCACCCTTCTTGCTGCTCCCTTTCGGTCCCATGTGTGTGTCTGGCTTCCGGTCTTGTCACCCCGTTCACCTCACAGGGAATCAAAACCTCATTTAAGGACCCAGCGGCCCTGGCTGTGAAGAGATGGGGAGGCAGAGAGAAGACCTTGGAAACAGGTCCTCTCCTTGGTCACAGAGCCCGGGGGTGTTCTCACAGGACACGAGGACGCACCAGGAGGCTGGGATCCAGACTCGTGGTGGCAGATGGTGCAGAGCGCCTCTCCCCCGCACGGATGTCTGTGACTTTGTAATGAACATAGAAGAAATAGGAATATTGAGCGAATGCAGCATTAGAGACAACCTCCAGACAACTCCATTCTCGGGATCCTTTCGTAATTTTTCCCCCATCTTCATGGTTTTCTCACTGTTTTCCAGAGTCAAAGCAATTCCCAGATCTAGATAAGATCCACGCGTTGGGCTGAAATTCCACAGCTGGCCTGTCCTTCAGGTCTGCAAGTAGAAGCCCAGGTTCCTAGGTCCCTTTATTTTTTTATTTTTATTTTTAAGCTTATTTTATTTTCTTAAACCTCATTTCTTTGTTTGTTTTATGGCTGGCTCAGCCTTCCTTGGGTGGGGGTGGAGCTGGTGCAGCATGTGGTGCCTGGAATCGAGCCGCAGTCCCTGCGGTGGCCTAAACTTCCCAACGCACGTGCTTTAGACCACTAAGCCATCTCACCAGCCCCCTAGGTCCCTTTTATCAGGGCTGTGTATTAACAAAACACTCAGGCAACCACAACAAAGCTCCATGGCAGGGAGTCTAAAACAATAGAAATCTGACTCTTTATAATTCTGGAGGCCAAAGCTAAAGGTCAAGGTGGCACTGGGTTGGTTTCCAGTGGAGCATCTCTTCCTGGAGTGAAGAGTGATGACCCTTCCTGGAGTGATGACCCTTCTCACTGGGTCATCACCGGGCTTTGGGCTTCGTATCATATTTCCCATTTCCTAATCACTGTTGAACCAGAAAACTTCTGCTTCTATGCTTTATAGCAGGAGAGGCCGATGAGTCTAATCTCGTGGTTTTCTTCTCTGGTTGTTGATAGCTGAGGTTTGGAAATATTCTGCTCTGTGTATTCCGTACACTGGAAGTCAGGGAACTGTTGGCCACTCAGGCAGGTGGACAAAAGCATTCTGACACCATCAATGGCATGGGGAAATTGATCATCATCCTCTCCAGGGCCAACTTCTTGGAACGTTCATCGTGAGCCTGTTGGGCTCTGGAAGCAGGCAGCTTTGGGAGAGATCAGGGAAGTGTGTGGTGCTTTTTCTGATTTCATCCATGGTGCATATTTCACAGTGGTTCTGACTGGGGCAGTGGGCCATAGTTGTAGGTCATGGTCATGACTGGTGTCCACATGTCCTTCCACAGCCCCCTGCACTCATAGGTGGGGCTTTCTGCAGGTGGCTAAATCTGAGGTGTGTGAACTCGGATGAAGAGTGTGTGGTCACTAAATGAGCTACTCATGGTCTCAGCACGTCCCTGGGGGTGGATAATGTATAGCCTGGATGGAATGTGAAGGGACAAGAAAGAAGGTGGGCTCGCCGCTTTCCACCTCCTGCTTGCCTGCCATGGACTGTTTCTCCTCAGCATGGCCCCTCTGCCATGGCACCCTGCCTTGGAGCCAGGTGACTACAAGGTGGAACCTCTATAAACCATGCATCAAAATACACCTTTCTTCCTTTAAATTGTGGATGTTGGGCATTTTGTCTAATGAAAAAGGCAAAGCTGGGTATCCACAGATTGGGCCTGGATTTCTGCCTGATGCAGGGCCAGAGGCTGGCTTCTCTTGGAAATCTACCCCTGCTGGGTGGCCCTCCCTGGATCCTTATTACTGTTGCCGGCCTTAGCCTTTCCTCCTTTTCTCCTGTGGACATCACTTCTCAATTCTTGTACCTTATCCCACTTCCCACCATGTGCTATAGGTCCTTATTTCCTTCTCTTAGGATAATTTCAAAAGCTCCTGCCTGCTGGCCTCCTACACTCTAAGCTGTGTTAAAAGGGATATGGGTGGTATGTGTGTTTGGATGGTTATTTGCAGGGAACTAAAGGGAAAGAAGCTAGGTGTGTGGTGCAGGTTTATAACCCAGCGCTCTGGGAGGCAGAGGCAGGAGCAGCCCAGCCTGAGGAACTGGTGATTTGGTGCAATCTTGCCTCAAAATAAAAACATATTTAGAAAGTGTTGGAGATGTAACCCACTATGAAGTTGTAGACTCAGTCCCTAGTAGTGAAAACCAACCAACCAACCAACCAACCAACCAGCCAGCCAGCCAGCCAGTCAGCCAAACAACGAACCATCCATCCATCCATCCATCCATCCATCCATCCATCCATCCAATGCAAAGCAACAATAAAATAAAATAAGAAGGAGTAAAGGGAGGTTTCCAAGGTTCCCATGTGGACAGGTTTTATTCTCTTTTAGCCACTTGTCTCCTCAGTGAAATGGAGAAGGGAGGTGGGGGGGCAGAGATGCAGGGACAGAGACCGACAGAGTAGATAACAGAAAGCATAAGGGAACCTAACAGTCCTCCATAGTTACAGCACAAAATTCAGTTGACCCATTACACTAGGGGATCAAAGGAATAAACGCCACTCAGAGAGGCTCCCCTGCCCCTTCTTCAGAAGGGGCTGCGTGTTTATGGCTGTTGATCGGAGCGTTGTACGGCCTTAGGCAGGACCATGACCCTGTGATCGTTTTTGCTGGGAGGTGAAGCCTGGCTTAGGGGATGTGCGAGGCACCACGCCGGCAGGAGGGGGCTTGCCAGGGCTGATTTTAGGGGTTGGCTGTGCCGTATTATCTTCGTTGCTTTCTTCACTGCTGGAAAAAGAAAATACTTACTTTCTAAGTTAGAAGGCGTGTGTTTCCGTCCATGGTGAGCTGGCTGGCTGTGAAGGCAGGGTAGCATGGCAGAGGGGATGGTGAAGGAGAGCAGGACGCACACCGCAGTGTCCTGGAAGCAGGGAGAACGCAAGGAGAGCCGGGAGGGGGAGAAGCCTGTGTGGGTCACGCCCCAGGTGCCCCCTCTTCCTGTCAGACCCAGCCTCCTAACAGCCAGTCAGCTGTGAACTTCCATAATCCTATCTTCTTCCAAAAGCCCTGCCCATGAATGCTTGCCAGAGGCTTTTGGGGGGCATCTAGATATAAACTCTGACTGCTGCCCAGGTATTTGCTGAAACTATCCTGGCGGTTTCCATGAGATGTTGGTAGTGAGATTACCATAGATGGAGGAAGACGGACAGACGGCCTTCCCAAAGGGCCCGAGCCTCGTCCAGTCAGTCAGACCCGAATAGATCGAGCCAGTGGTGTCTGATGTCTTCATTCGGGGACAGAGCGTGTTCTTTGCCTTTAGACTGGAGCCGAAGCGCCAACTCCCCTGCCTGCTGGACCACCAGCTCTCCTAGCGCTAACTCTGCCCTCCCTGACCGCCTCAGAGCCTCCCCAGTGGGGGGAGCCGATTTCTTAGAGTCGGTCAGTCCCCAGTGGTTTTTGTTTCTCAAGAGCTCCAGCCGCATGGCTTTGTGGAAGTGAGGAAGGCGATGAAATGCGTGCCCCTGGCGCTCCTCCAGCATCGCCGTGGAAAACAGGAATGCTTTGTGGCCGGGTGCTTTTCCTTATACAGAATGTTTAAAAATCAACCCAGTTATCTGTGGTGTTCAACACGTTTCCAGCAGAGAGAAGGGAGGGGCTGAGAAGAGACGCCCGGCGGGCGCTCCCAACCCCAGGGTGTACCGAGTGCATCGGTCTGGTGCTAACAGTTACGTAACATGTCTTAAAGCAGAGGAGCATGGGTGTCCGGTTAAGACATAAATTCAGGGCTCCTGGAGTTAAGTCCTGTGCTGCAGCCTGTCACCCCATTTCCCGTTACAAAAGCTGCGTCTCGAGCGCTTGCAATTGGTGAAAGGGAAGCCCACGAGGCAGGGTTGCCCGATGTCTTTCTAACCACAGTGGGGGCCACAGGAACTCGGGAGTGCCTGGTGTCCAGGATGATGGAGCAACAGAGCCCAGCCGAGTCCTCTGTGCCCCATAGGTGATTGAGTGTGCAGAGGCGTGAGGGGCCACGGGCGACCCCTGGGCTTGCTGTCCTGCCATGCTGGCACCTGCGTCCTCCTCGCTCTCCACAGCCTCGTGGGGGAGCACGTGGGCGCACGCGTGTGAAGTGTGCCGTGGTCACTGGTGTACTCTGAGCCACCCACCCCACGATCTCCCCATGACCCAGCACGCCCATTGTTGCTTGCCAGTCTCTGCCACACAAGCATCCACGTTGAACAGTTTTGGTAAATTTGTATGACAGCTCATATTTCAGGAAAAGAAAGGAATAATTCCATCTGATGTACATCAAGGAGGGGGGCGTTGTGGGGAACAGAGGCCTGGCACCTTGAGGGGCGCTTCCACTGTGTGGAATTTGGGCCCCTCTGTGCTTGTGCCCAAGGGCTCGAAGGCAGCCCAGGGGACCCACCCTGCTCATCCTGAGAAGCTCCTGCAAAGCTAAGCTTTCTTAGCGGTTGCAGCTCACGAGTGACATTTGATGCCCGCCTTTCTCTGTGCCCGTAATCTCTCTTGCATTACGCGCTCTAGTGGGATTGACTAATAGGTGACATGCCTCTGCCCGTGCCAGCAGATATAAGTGGCGCTCACGGGCAGGCTTCCTGGCCAGGCTCAGGGAGCCGCAGGCATGGGGCACGCTGGGCTTCAGTTCCGAGCCCTCGTTTGGAAGAACGGACTTTGCCGACTGCGGCAGCCGGTGAGTGCTGGTTCGGGCTATCAAGGCCCCTGGGGTCTGCAGAGAGATGGGTCTGTGTGTGCCTGGCTGTAGCTGTCCCGTGGCCGGCAGTCACTGTGTCCTCACAGCGGGATCTCAGGAAGGCTGCTGTGCACCTCAGAACCTGCTCTATGGGCCAGAGTGGACCCCGCGTGACCAGACAGCAATGCTTCTCCCAGAAGAGCTCTAGCTTAGAAACACTTGAGAAATGTAGCAAGTGCAACTTGGACCCTTGGTAGTGTTCTGGGTGTCCATGGTGAAACCTGAATGGCGGACGGTCTCCTGTAAGGGACAAGACACCGAATGCATTTGATGTGCGAACAGAACTCCCGAGGGCTGACCTCAAAGTGTGCCAACGTGTCTTCTCAGTGTTATCCTTTGATGTACCAGCTTTAGGGTGCACTGTTGTTTTGGAATTTTACTCCAGTGACATCAGCAAAGCTTCCTAGGTAGCTTGGACTTGCCAGACCTAACTTGTGGGAACACTTAGGAAAATCCTGGAAGTGTATGTTCACTTCTTTTGTTTTTGGTGGTACCAGGGATTGAACTCAGGACTTTACACTTTCCAGGCAAACATTTATTCCACTGAGCTATCTCCCTGGCCCCCTGGAGCAGAACTTAGTTGCTTACTATTATGATTAATTGCTCTTTGTTCCTGTTTTTTTTTGTACCAGGGATCAAACTCAGCACCTTGTGGTTGCCAGGCAGGTGCTTATGCCACTGACCTATCTCCCAGCCTAATTGCATTTTTTTTTTTGTCTTTTTGAGACAGTGTCTCACAATGCAGTTCAGGCTGGCCTTGAGCTCACTTTTGTAGCCCAGACTGGTCTTGGACTTGCACCGATCCTCCTGCCTCAGCCTCCCAAGTGCTGGGACCCAATTGCTTTTTATTCCTGATTCTACCAGACAAACATTAAGTGTGCAGACTGTTTTCAGCAACTCGACCTACACAGATCTCTATTATTTCGGTCCATTCATAAGAGGTTTATGTTCTGCTTACAAATTCTCTCATTTCAAGGCATTCAGTGATTAATGTTGAATTTCATTTTGCTGGTGACTTAGCTGGAATATTTTTCCCTAAAGGAAAGAGAATGGTAACAGAGGTTGTTTTCTATTCTTTGTGCTATCAGGATCAGAGCAGTTTTCATAGCAAAACTGACTGTACCAAAGTATTTATTTATTTATTTAGCTATTTTCAGCTCTGAGCATTTATTGTTTTTATTTTTTTTTTGCGGAACTGAGGATCAAACTCAGGACCTTGCACTTGCCAGGCAGGCACTTGTGCCTCTGAGCTATCCCCTCAGCCTTTTTTTTTTTTTTTTTTAAAATGAAATGCATCTACAGGTTTGCTTTTTTATTTATTTGTTACAGAATCAGGGATTGAACTCAGGCCCTTGCATTTGCCAGGCAAGCACTTATTCTACTGAGCTGTCTCCCTGGTTCCCTCCATTTATTGGTTTCTGCCGATACCCATTTCCATAATGGAGAAGGCAGAGGATTCCTAGCTCATCACAAGGGAGCAGAAGGGAGCCTTGGAAAGCAGGCCAGTTTGCAGCCGCTCGCTGGGGGCCTGGCCTCAACATTTCTGCTGCAATCGCTGAGGAGATGGCAACGTCTTCGCATCCTAAGCCCACCGGGGTTCTGTTTTACCTGAGGTAGGGATGTGGCCTCCAAATGTCCCCACACAAAGGAGAAGTGATACTCGCCTGAGGTCAGTCATTGAGTCCCTGCTTACAATAGCAACGTGGTTCTGATGAGCTGTTAGCAGGCACATGTTTCCAGATCCTGGTGGCAATGGGAAATGTACCGAAGTCTTTAGCCCGGGAGTGAGGGCACAGGCTCGTGCTCTGCTGGCTGTTAGCATGCTGGCATCTGCCTGCGTGAGTTTCCATTTGTGACAGCCTGCTCTGTTCCCACCTAAGTCTTGTCTGGGGACCTAGGCCACTTTTCCCAGCAGGGAGTGTTCCAGGGCCGCTGGCTTCCTAGGCACTGTTCGCTTCTGAGTTTGGAAACCTGGAGTCCCAGGAGTGCAGATGTACCCGACTCCATCCTCCTCCTTCTGGGACACCTGGAGGTTTAAGATTTCAGTTATCACAGTTGCAAGAAAACATCCTCCCTGGCATTGTTTTGTCCACTGATTTATATGGTAAATGTTTATTTTTAATGCTGACTGCCAAACGCCATCCTTGTGTTAGTTTTCTTTGTGGCATTTTGTTTGCACAATGCCACCACAGATGTGCTAACTTATTAATGCCCCCTGGCTCCCGCATCAGCACACCTGGGGAGCCAGGCACTGTTCCTCGTATCCCCAGCACTCAGGCTGGTGTGCAGTGGATGCTTAATAAATATTTGCCAAAGGAGTAAAGGAGGAATGAAGTACCCACTTATCATGCTTATTGCCTCTCCTCTGGGTACACAGACAAAAGCATGTCCTGGTCTATAAAAGCTAGGGTGAGGGGGCTGGGAGATAGCTCCGTGGCACAAGTGCCTGCCTGGCAAGTGCAAGGTTATGAGTTAGAACCCTGGTCCCGCCAAGAAAAAAAAAAAAAAGCCAGAGTGAGTTCTGAGACAATCAATCAAATGCACTAGCTATTTAAAGAACCCAGTTCTAGGGATGTGGCCTCCAAATGTCCCCACACCAAGGAGAAGTGATACTCGCATGAGGTCAGTCATTGAGTCCCTGCTTACAACAGCAACGTGGTAGAAGCCCTGCAAGTGGTCTGTGGGTAGAGTTCGGAGCTTCCTGCTTGCATTCCCATCCCAGCTGGGCCACAGAGGAGGAGGCTTAGGCAAATGTCATGGGTGGCTTTTCCTCCTTATGAAATGAGGCAATTAGCATGTAGAGATGGTTTGTGCATGCAACGTGCTGCAGAGGGGGTGGCGTGAGTTGGAGCTGCCTTGCAGGCTGCAGGGCTGGGCGGGGTGGAGTGGATGCCAGACACTGGGGACACAGACCGTGCACTGTGAGGGAGAGGGATGCAGCTCAGGGCTTCCGGCCTGCATGCCTTAGGTAAAACTGAAACTTGGTGGGCTTAGAATGCGAAGACGTTGCCATCTCCTCACCGATTGCAGCAGAAGTGCTGAGGCCAGGCCCCCGGCAAGCGGCTGCAAACCGGCCTACTCTTCAAGGCTCCCTTCTGCTCCCCTGTGATGAGCCAGGAATCCTCTGCCTTCTCCGTTATGGAAATGGGTATCGGCAGAAACCAATCGAGTGAGTGAATGGCCGCAGATAAATATTTATTTCCTGAGTAGGTATCGCTATTTGCAAGATGAAGGAAGCCCGTCTGCTTTACATTTAGTTAAAACAAACCTTCATTTTATTATTTTATGAGTATAGTTCCTTTAAAAAACATTTTATTATGAAAATTTCAAGTGGAGGAAACAGAGCATGGGGCAGGCATGATACTCACCTCCTCTCCTGGCCCATAGTGTTAAAATTCTGCTGTTCTTGAAAGACCTTCATATAACAGACATCTTAGTGCTTGTTTTTATCCCACTCATTTGTTTCCTCTGGGTCTCTCTTCACTGCAGAAGCAGCACCAGGGAAGCTTTCTAAAAGCATCTAAAGTTCCATTGTGTGAACTCTTGCTTTTCTGTGGTCTTCTCTTGTCATTAGGCGTCAAGCACACAGTCATTTCACGCAGCTGAAATCATAGCGCTTTTTTGTCATTCAACATGGACATTCACCACTTTAGAAGCGGCTGTGTGGTTCGTGTTTAAGTCGCTTCTGGCCTCGTGCTTCCCCCCGTGGATCCGTGCGGGTGCCCATCCATGCCCTCGAAATGGGTGCGAGGCTTCATCCTCGTTCTTACTTGCCTGAAGGACGTCTTCTGGGTTGTCCCTCGTCTGGGGTTCTGGGCCATGCTAGGGATGTGCAGATTTGGGGCTGAGGGAGGGCAGCTGATGACGCCCTCAGGAGAGCTGAGGGAGACCTGGAGCCTCCTCCTCGGTGCTGCCACTGGAGCCTGGCTTTTCCACGTGCGCTAACCAGCTCATTTTTATCTTCGTTGTAAGCAGAAGTCAGTTAGATACTTCTGATTTCAGAGATGTAATAACAGAAGGAGAATACAGCTGACTAAAGAGCTGCCCTTCGGGTGTCTTCTGTCGGAGATCAGTGGTCTGTGGGGCTCCCCCCTTTCTGATTCTGACGTGAGGGCTGACCCAGGCTGTGGACAGCACTGTTTCTGCCGGTTGCTTAAATCATGCAGCGGGGACCTTTCTGGGGCTCACTGTCACCTCCCATGTCCTGTCCATTGTAATCTTGGTCTGTGTTATAGATTTCACCTCGGATGCCTGTTGCTGCCCCCATTCCATCCTCTGCCCTACCGAGTGCTGATCCTCTACTCAGATAACAAATGCTGCCGCAGCCTTTGGGTTAGGTGACTCTTGTGGGAACTTGGGCTGGTGCAGGGGACGGGCCGAGGGGGGGCATAACACAGGGACACTGCTATAGGTTGAATGCGCCAAAGGCCCCCCCTGCAAGAGGATGGCTCTCTGAGGAGACTGTGAAAGCTGAAGAAGTTGGGTGAGGGGAGGTTTTAGGATGCTGGGGGTGTGGCTGTGAAGGGGAGAGGGGGGACTTAAGACTCTGGCTTCTTTCTCCCCTCTGTGCTCCCTGCTTCGCCATGGGTTAGTGGCTTTGTTCCGGCATGTGCTCCACCATGATGCGCCGCCTCCCTGCAGAGCCAAAGCCCTGGGTCCAGATCAGGGACTGGAGCCACTGAATCTGTGAAATACATTTTCTGTGTAGCTTGATTATTTGTTTGTTTTTTTAATAATGACAGAGGGGCTGGGGAGATAGCTGCGTGGCACAAGTGCCTGCCTGGCAAGTGCTGGGTCGTGAGTTTGAACCCCAGTCCCACAAAAAAAAAAAAAAAAGACAGCTGACTCTGCTGATCATTGTCCTAAAGGCCCATGGTTCACTCCCAACCACAGCCTGGGTGAGGCTGGTGCCCTAACAAAGCTGTACCGGAAGTGTCCTGCTACGGGGACTGCACCGCAGACCCCAGCAGTGTGCAGGTTTCCCCCACACATGCAGTTCTGCCCTCCTGTTTCTGAAGGCCGTGGTGGCATAAGGCCTATGTCCTCCTAGAAACAGTTGAGTCACACAGCTCCCTCTGTCCCGGCTCACAAGAGGCCCCTGTTGCTTATCAGTCGCTGCGGTAACAATTTCTCCGCACAGCACATGGCAAAGTTTGAATCCAGCTCCCCCGCTAGAGGGAGCGTTCTGAGCCCACGCCAGTCAGTCTGAGCCTCACTGTGTGTAACAGCTTCCCAGAAGCCTACCTTGGGGTTTTGTCCTTACAAAAGCAGCCTTGGGTCTGGGGATAGAGCTCAGTGGCACAGTACCTGCCTGACAAAAATTTAGAAAAGAAAAATTAAACTTGGAGCTTACCAGTTTTTTTCAATGATTTAAGGAAAAGATTTTTAAAATTCTTTTGTTTACTTATTTATTTGGCACAGGATCTCACTTAGCAGCTTGGACTTGTAGTGATCCTCCTGCCTCAGCCTCCTCAGTGCTGGGATTATAGGCGTACACCACCATGCTCAGTTTTGGGGTCAGTACAGCATGCCTGGGTTTCTGGGGCCAGCACAGCAGGTTACCAGGGATCGAACCTGGGTCCTTGCACTTGCCAGGCAGGTGCTTAGACTGTCCAGCTATCTCCCCAGCCCAAGGAATAGATTTTTCAATCGAGGCCCACTACCCAAAAACTTAGTGCTCCTGGCTAGCGTGTTTTCCTTTCCAACCTGAAAATTCTTAAATTTCATTGAGATTTTCCTCTGCTACCACATTGCAAGGCTAAAAGGCTAACTTGGTGTTGGGAAATAACTTTCTCAAACAGCAGTGGTAACCATGATTCCTGCCTATTTCTGAATTTTAAGACGTTATAGAATAAGAAGCCCCGGAAGGGGACACTTTGCTGTCTGTTTTTTGCACAGTGCCAAGTTATAGCTCGTCAGTTGTTTGCTGTCACGTTTGGGGTAGGGTCTGCTAACAGAAGCAAGAGATCAGAGGAGAGGTGTCTGACCTCTGTCTCCAAGTCAGGTGGGAAGAACATCTCCAATGACCTTGAAAGGGCAGGAATTCCTGGAAGATGCCCCAGTGGTGCTGATTTATTAATTTATTTTTGAGACAGGGTCTTGCTGTGTAGTTCAGGCTGGCCTTGAGCTCACTGTGTAGCCCAGGCTGGCCTATGAGCTCCTGGCGATCCTCCTGCCTCAGCCTCCGCAGCGCTGGCCTGACAGGTGTGTGCCATCACACCCAGCTAGTTGTGCATTTTAAAAAAATAGCAGAAGAGCTTTCTGTTAGGAGCTTCCGACCCAGCTCCACAGCCTGAGTGTAAAAACAGTAATTACACAAACAGACTGGTGCTGGTCGAGTTTCTAAAGGTGGCTTGGACAGCGTGACCGACATGTGGATGGTTGGCATGCTAAGGTTCAGTGCTACGGGTGTGGAGCCCGGGAGCTAAAGCCAGAGGCCGAGGGTCGCTAGGGGGTCTTCATTCCCGTGGAGTCCTACTGTGCCTTGGGAAGAGAGATTCCTCGAAAGCGGTGGCACTCGTGTTCTCCTGTGGGACAGTTGGAGGACATCTCTATGTATGACCAGCTCCACAGACAGAGTGGTGGCTACAACGGAAGTGTGCTAGTGTGCTGTGTCAGGCTGAGGCCGGGTGTCCCACATCAAGGTGTGGCCCGGAGGGCTGCTCTGCCAGGTGGCTTGTCCGAGCCCCGGGTCCCTTCACATTACCCCCCCCCCCAAGTTTGTCGTGTGTATGGCTTTCTTTTGTACAAGGATGTCGTCACATGGGCCGTTTCCTACCCTGTTCCAGTGTGACCTCATCCGAACTAGCTATCTGCAGTAACCCTACTCCCCAATGGGGCCATGTTCTGAGGTGCGGGAGCCTCAGCCATCAGGGTGAGTTTTGGGGGAGAGCTCAGCCCGTGAGTACAGACCTGGCCCCACCAGGCACCATGTGTGTTTCCCAGCTGTAGCCTCAGGAGACCCCCCCAGGTGCCCTGGACCTCAGGTCCACCTCCCCCCAGGGAATCCAAGGATGGACATTCATCAGTGCGTGGCCTCCCTGGAGGCTGGCTTTGTATCTACACTCGGGTAGCCAGAGGCCGACCTGCAGCTCCTGGGCTGTGCCTCACAGGCTGCCTCAGCGGCCAGGGCTGTCCCTGGCTGATGCTGTCCCCTCTAGGCCACAGCAAGACCCCTTTAATGGCCAGTGGTTGTTTGTGCTCGTAGACTGGCCAGAGGAGGCTCATCTCCCGGGCATGAGGGGGCCCCAGGGGTGTGCGCATGGTGGTCGTGCACAGCTGGCTTCTGCAGCAACACCAGAGTGCCAGGGCCTCAGGTGGCCTTGCCAGTGTCAGAGCCCTCTCTGGGGCAGGACCTGGGCCCTGGGTGCACACTGGCATGATCCCACTCAGATCCCTCTGGTGGAGTGTCCACCCACAAGCAGGACTGGGCTGGGACTGGGGAGTGCTGCTGGCCGTTCCTAGCCCAGGATGTAGCCGTGGCGTGGGCCACCGAACCCATTGCACATGAGTGTGGTGCTTCTGTGACCGGAGACCCCTAGGGCCTGGGGATCCCCCCTCCTGGTCCACCAGTCAGAGGGAGCCCAGGGTACTGCTACGCAGTGACTTGTGTCCAGCAGCTGGGCATGCCTGGCAGAGGGAGCCCCATACACAAGCACTGGGGTCCCAGGGAAGGTGCAGAAGCCTCTGTCCATGCCCCAGGTTTCCAGCAGTTGCAGGAAGCCCCCCACTTGCGGTGACAGGGGCACCAGGGCTGCTTTTGCGTGGGCCTGCGGGAGTCGGGCAGGTGGAGCCAGCGATCTTCTTCCTGCTCCCTCAGTCTAGAGCCAGAGGGGTCCCTGGGCTGGCTGGGTGGCCCCGGCTCTGAGGCCTCACTCTGACCTGGACTCTGGAGAGAGAGCTGTCTGTCGCCAGCAGGTTACTCTAGGTCATTCTGGAACGTCTCAGTTTCCCAGAAGAGCCATAAGTAGCACAGGAATCTAATAACTGAAGAGTAAACACGCCTTTGTGCCTTTGGGCCCCCAGCGGGCCTGTGCGCGCTGTTTGGGGGCAGCTGGCTCTCTTCCTACTCCTAATCCAGTATCAGCCACTCTTGATTGATCTTAATTTGCTGCTAATCCCTCACTGTCAGCTTTGGTTTCCTCTTGGCCTCCCCGGGGCACCGGCAGATTACGTAACGCTGCACACAGCTTTGCGGGAGGCTTTTGCAGAGAGAGAGAGAGAGAGAGAGAGAGAGAGAGAGAGAGAGAGAGGGCAGTCGGAGCTCTGTGGAGTTGTAAACACGCTTTGTGTCAGGAGTCCTCGCAGGGTGTAAGACTAGCCCTTTCTTGTACAGGTATAGAAAAGTGAACGCATTTCAAAAACAGTGTCAGATTTCTTATTCTCTAATTTGATCTTTTGCCAGGTGAAAGGAAACAGAAGTCCCCAAGGTTCCGTGCTGCTCTTTTGCTGCCTTTGGGAGTGGGGTCTGACAGCGGGCACTGTGGCTCTGGGGTCCCAGGGAGTCACTGCCTTCCCGTCTGCCCAGCAGAGGGGGTTCTTCTTCCTGAGTCCATTGCAGAGCAGCCCATGCGCCCTCGTTTTGGGAGGAGGGGACTTCCTGCAGCTGCTGAAAACCTGGGGAATGGACAAGGGCTCCTCGTTCCTGGGGGGCTTCTTCCTCTCCTCCTGCACGGGTCTCACAGAGCTGCCTAGGGGTCCTCAAAGGAAGGTGGACTTAGGCCCACATGGGTGCCATGACCACGGCTGGGGGTGGGGTGCAGGCAAGGAGCACCTCAGGCTTATTTCTGTGAGATTCCCAAGAGCCTCAGAACCAGAGGCCGTCAGGAACTGGCACATGAGGTGCATATTCCCTGTGCCCCATGGGGACTGCGGGGTCCTGCCAAGGGACCTGTGCCTTCTGCTGTACCTGCCCTGGGCTCTTGGGCACATCTCCTTCTCAGCTGCCTGTGGTCACTGGAGGGCTCACTGGACGGGTGCCACCCTTGTGGTCAGACTGCAGCTGTCCCCTGCTGTGAACTGGGCCCCACCTGGGGTGTGCAGGCCCCCTGGCTCCTCTGTCACACCTCAGCTGGAGTTGCAGCTCCCAGGAGTTGAGAGTCAGACCTGCATAGATAACTACTGGGTTGAGAGGGAGATAGCCAGGTGCCGTGACTCTCCTAGCCTAATGGGATCCCTGCTGAGTGTCAGCACCCAGCGGCTGCTCAGAAGCCCCCACGGGAAGCTGGGTGCTGCCCTGTGTTCCCAGTCTGTCCCCCGAGCCTTTCC